>JAFMOC010000003.1:9495000-9736020 GCA_019802505.1 Corydoras sp. C115
TTTCCTCCGGGTTGAATTCTCCCATATAGAGTGTGTCTGTGTGAGTGAGTGTGTGCCCAGCGATGGATTGGCGCCCTGTCCTGGGTGTATCTGCCCAGCGCCCGAGAAGTTCTCCCCTGGATGGGCATGGGGAACCCCACCGCGACCCTAATAGAGGATAAAGCGGGAGATAATGAATGAATGAATATGAAGAATGTGAGAATGAAGACGGCATTCATGTTCCTGCCAAATGCAGTTTATGCCTGAACTATTAGTTGAATTGCAAGCACTGATAGTTTGTCATACATCCTCCACTTTCTTCTTTGTTGGTGGAACAAAATCTCGTGCTTTGGAAAATAATGTAAAAATGGATATAATTTGTCTTTTTGTTCTACTTATTCAAGCATCTTATTTAGTTTGCTTTCAGAAAAGTGTATATTATGATGTTGGTTTGCCATGCCACTGAATTATGAATTCTGGTTAAAAGTGCACCCATTGATAAGCTTAAGCGATTGGTCAAAAATTGGTTGTTTCCCGCTTTTTGTAACAGTATCCTAATTTAAATATGATTATTTAGTGTTTATATAGTTTTTAAAAAATATTTTCTAAATTATTTGTTTATTTTTGGTGCATTGTAATGAGAGATTGTGTGGTAATCTGTGATTCAGTTTTCGACCGACGGTGCCTTTTCAGAGGCGGAGTCTACTAAGAACGACTTAAAAGTCTCTCTTAGTCTAGGAGACTTAAGAAAGCTTTTGGGAAAGCGCCGTAAAATTCGCGTTCTTAAAATTACGTCCTTCTTAAAGTTGTTCGTAACTCGCTAAGAACGTTCGCTTTCGGGAAATCCACCCCAGATAAACAATAGGCCAATTATTATCATTATTTGGAGTGAATTTTGTTGATCTGACACCATGTTTTCTTCTCTAATGATGCAGATCGTTTAGTTTGCTTATTTTTTCTCCAATAGCTGAAGAGGATTTTTTTTTCTTGCCCAGTTTAATTGTAAATTGCAGATCTGGAGCTCACAGATCAATAAAATATTTTACTCATTCTTCTTTCCTGCTGAAACAGACCTTATATTGGGCTAAAGTAGTAGGTTTTTATTTATTCATTAATTTATTATCTTTCACTTAATCTTCTACTAGGGTTACGGGGGGGTTCATCCAGGGAAGTATGTTTCGGGTGATTACATTTACATTTACATTTAGTCATTTAGCAGACGCTTTTATCCAAAGAAACTTACAAATGAGAACACCACAGCGGCAATCATCACTGGAGCGAAGTGAACGAGCCGAAGTGTATTTTGAAAAGATAGACTGAAGGTAGGAGGGGGATGGTCCAGAAGTGGTCCTGTAAGCCAGAGTCAGTGACTTGTACTGAATAGGAGCAGCTACAGGGAGCCAATGGAGAGAAATGAGTAGGGGAGTGACATGAGTTCGCTTGGACTGGTTGAATACAAGTCGGGCTGCAGAGTTTTAAATTAGTTGTAGAGGCCTGATTGTGGAAGCTGGAAGACTGGCAGGCAACACATTACAATAATCAAGCGGGGATAGGATGAGGGCTTGAACTAACAGCTGGGTAGCATGTACAGTCAAGAAAGGTCTGATCTTCCTTATGTTGTAAAGAAGGAATCTGCAGGTACGGGCAGTTTTGATAACATGATCAGAGAGTTTATGGTGGGATTGTGAAATCAAGGTTGCAGACCAAATCAGTTGGAGAGATTGTGGAGCCGTCAATTTGGAAGCTCTGGTCATGCTGTATTGAGGGTCTAGCAGGGATTATGAGAAGCTCTGTTATGAGAAGCAATGAGGTTTTTATGTGTGTTCGTCAGATGTTTTTTATCACATGCAGAAATATAATTGCAATCATATTATGAGTAACAACTTTTTTTTTATTGACAGTTAGAATGAGTTAATGCAGTAAGTCAATATTTGCAGTGTTCAGGACCTCTGCAATTCTCCCTGGCATGCACTCAATCAACTTCTGGACCAAATGCTGACTGATAGCAGTCCATTCTTGCACAATCAATGCTTGCATTTTGTCAGAATGTGTAGGTTTTTGTTTGTCCACCCGTCTCTTGATGATTGACCACAAGTTCTCAATGGGATTAAGATCTGGGGAGTTTCCAGGCCATGGACCCAAAATCTCTATGTTTTGATCCCTGAGCCATGTAGTTATCACCTTTGCTTTATGGCAAGGTGCTCCATCATGCTAGAAAAGGCATTGTTGATCACCAAACTGCTCTTGGATGGTTGGGAGAAGTTGCACTCGGAAGACATTCTGGTACCATTATTTATTCATGGCTGTGTTTTTAGGCAAGACTGTGAGAGAGCCGATTCCCTTGGCTGAGAAGCAACCCCACACATGAATGGTTACAGGATGCTTTATAGTTGGCATGAGAAAAGACTGGTGGTAGCGCTCACCTCGTCTTCTCCGAATAAGCTGTTTTCCAGATGTCCCAAACAATCGGAAAGGGCATTCATCAGAGAAAATGACTTTACCGCAGTCCTCAGCAGTCCACTCCCTGTACCTTTTGCAGAATATCAGTCTGTCCCTGATGTTTTTTCTGGAGAGAAGTGGCTTCTTTGCTGCCCTCCTTGAGACCAGGCCTTGCTCCAAGAGTCTCCACCTCACAGTGCATGCAGATGCACTCACACCTGCCTGCTGCCATTCCTGAGCAAGCTCTGCACTGCTGGTAGCCCGATCCCAAAGCTGAAACACTTTTAAGAGACGGTCCTGGTGCTTGCTGGTATTTCTTGGGCGCCCTGGAGCCTTTTTGGCAACAATGGAACCTCTCTCCTTAAAGTTCTTGATGATGCGATAGATTGTTGACTGAGGTGCAATCTTTCTAGCTGCGATACTCTTCCCTGTTAGGTCATTTTTGTGCAGTGCAATGATGACTGCACGTGTTTCTTTAGAGATAACCATGGTTAACAGAAGAGAAACAATGATGCCAAGCACCAGCCTCCTTTTAAAGTGTCCAGTGGTGACATTCTTACTTAATCATGACAGACTGATCTCCAGCCCTGTCCTCATCAACACCCACACCTGTGTTAATTGAGCAATCACTGAAACGATGTTAGCTGGTCCTTTTAAGGCAGGGCTGCAATGAAGTTGAAATGTGTTTTGGAGATAAAGTTCATTTTCTAGGCAAATATTGACTTTGCAATTAATTTCTGTTAAGTTGATCACTCTTTATAACATTCTGGAGTATATGCAAATTGCCATTATAAAAACTGAAGCCTTTGTAAAAATTAATATTTGTATCATTCTCAAAACTGACATGACTGTACTTGGTGAGAGTTAGAGATCTCCCCATTCCATGACACTTTGAAGGTCATTCCCATTAGATAGGATCAAAACTATTCAAGTGTCGTACCGGAAAAACCTAATTCACATAAAGTAGACAGTAGCATCTAATGATTTACTGTATTAAAAGCTGCCGAAAGGTATAGCAGAAAGAGTGATGGGCAGATACACTCAGGACAGGGCACCAATCAATTACTGGGCAGACTCACTCATACAGAAACACAAAGACACACAATATGGGGAAATTTAGAGCATTAAATTTACCTTAAATCCTTGTTTTTGGACTGTAGGAGGAAACCGGAGAATGCGCGGAATCAGGGAGAACATGTAAACTGTATCCGGATTGAAATTCAAACCTAGATCCCCAGCACCGAGAGGTGAACACATTGCCACCCACCTAGTTTTTCAGTTCTTATATAATCATATTATATAGATAATCAGTTAAAAAACGAATTCTTCAGCTTTAAAGCATTCTTCCTATCAGCTTAAGAAAGTTCATTTCATTTTATATTCCATATCTTCTGACTCTAAGAGCACCTGAAAGTTCTGTTAACTCTGAATGTGAGTCTGAATCTTTTAGCTCGGAAAACATTTTTATTCAGTTGACTCTTTAGATGAGTTGGAATCTTTCAATTTGAAAATAATTATTCCTGTTGAGACTACAGTTGTGCATGGGAGCATTCTTCCAGTCAACTTTAGAATTGTGCCAGAATGCTGCAACGTAAAGAGAAATCCTCTTGTTACATAAGTGAGTTGGAATCTTTACGTTTAGAATGTATAATTTTTGTTGATGCTGTAGTTGTGTCTTTCAGATTAAAGAGCATTTTCTAGTAGACTTTAAAAGTAAGTCTGAATCCTTAAGCATTATATGTTATCTTTGCACCAAGGATGCATTAGTTCGAAATCAGAATCAGAATACTTTATTAATCCCTGTGGGGAAATTGCAGTTGTACCCTTTTTTGTCAGGGATGTTGTGTCTGTTTACACCAGGGTGCTTCTTTACAACCTGCATGGTCGAGAAGGCATGACAAATACACCTAAATTGTATCTAAAGTCAATTATTAATAAAATGCATACAATATTTCAGCAAAATAAATAAATGAATAATAAATAAAAAATAACAGTTAAGAACTGTTGAAAAAAAATGGTGGTGTCAGTTTGGGCCTGTTTTGCTGCATCTAAGCCAGGATGGCTCGCAATCAATTATGGAACAATAAATTCTGAATTATGCCAGCAAATTGTCAGGTCATCTGACCATGAACAGTCTAAGGAGAATATTGGTCACGAAACAAGACATGAAACTACCAAAGCAGGGCTAAAGAAGAATGAAATTAATGTTTTCAAATAGCCAAGTCAAAATCAAGACCTTAATTCAATAAACATTGTTGAAGAACATGAAACAGACAATTAAATGGAGGAATCCCAGCAACACAAATTTCCATTTATTTGTTGAAATAATCAATCATAATTGATAATAAAATAATAAAGTTAGTTATTATTTTAAAATAATAAAGTTTAGTTGCAGTTATTGCTGCAGCAAATGCTGAAAGCAAAAATGAACATGTTTGCCACTGTAATGTAGTATTGTGGCGGCCGTGTTCAGTCGCCATTTTATGTACTCCATGGGGCACACATGGCCATCTAGCAGTTCGTGGCAGTGTTTGGCTGGTTGCCCAAAAGATCCCGGAAGTGAAGTGAGAGAGTGAGAGTGTTGAGTGTGTTTTGAATTCTGTGATTAATAAAGTTCTAGTTTTGCTGAAATGGTAACCCAACTCAGAGCCTCTTCCCTGCCGACACCACAGTATTATTTTTATTAATAATTAAAAGACCAAGTCTAACATTTTTGTTTTATATTTTTATTTAAGGGTTTTTTAACAGTTTGGGTCATAATTATGCAGAAATATAAAAAATCTTAACTTTAAAGCACCACTGTATTTATATACCTGTGTTTCAAAATAATATTTCTTCTAGTTTTGCTGAAATGGTAACCCAACTCAGAGCCTCTTCCTTGCCGACACCACAGTATTATTTTTATTAATAATTAAAAGACCAAGTCTAACATTTTTGTTTTATATGTTTATTTAAGGTTTTTTTTTTAACAGTTTGGGTCATAATTATGCAGAAATATAAAAAACCTGTGTTTCAAAATAATATTTCTTCTAAGATTATAATTTAAAAAAAATATTTATTGTTTATTCAGTGATGGATTGGTGCCCTGTCCTGGGTCTATCTGCCCAGCGCCCTAGGAACCCCATCGCGACCCTACTAGAGGATAAAGCGGGAGATAATGAATGAATGAAATCTTTATAGTTTATTGACATTTTACCTTCTTAGCTGTATTTCTGCTAGATAACCCTAGATCTGTAAGCATGTGTTCTGTTATTAAAGCCATGTTGGTTTTTCTTATTCCTGATTCCAACTTTGGTACTTTTAGTCAATCTAGATTTATTTTGTTATTTTAGACTCTTCTAGACCCATAATGACAGGCTGGAGCACAGAAAGGAATCCAGAGCATGGAACCTGGGAAAAATAAATAGTGTTATATGCCCACTGCAAATGTATTGGCCATTAATAAATGGCTATAAAAAGTATTTGTGTACCTGATATACATCCCCACTTTAACTGGACTTTTGTGCTGTCACAAATCTGTTTCAGCCGATACTTTTAGAGTGGGGCATTCAACCATCATAGTCTCCCACAATAAAACACTGAAAATCATTGGGCTAGAGATCTAGGACCTGACCCATAGAGGTTGTCTGTTATGAGGTGCTCCAGCTTAACTTTTACAGCATGATTTTCTGTTGGCAATGCTAGTTTTTTTTAGAAATAATTTTAATTTTTTAGAATTTTTTTAGAACTTGTATGTGGTCCTGATAAATAAGAAAATAACTGACCTTTGTAAACTATTTTTTATAGTCTATTTTATATACTATTTTATTATTTTACATTTTTTTTTTTTGCATTGACAATTTTATTAATGTGGCTTTTACTCAGACTTTAAACTAGCACTGCGTCATGTATGTAGCTAAAGTGGCTGCATACTGTCTCTCTGTGAAGCTGGGAAAAAAATTTGCAGGAAAAGAGTTGGAAAGTACCTGATCCCTCCCAGCACCCACCCCCTTCTGCGTGAGCATGAGCATGTGGGTTTTATTAACGCTCACTTAACTGTTTGTTTATGGAGCTCTCTCTCTCTCTCACTCGCTCACTCTCTCTAACACTCAGGCCCCTTCTCTGGAATTCCGAATGTTCTACAACACAAATACTGACCTGATTTCACAAACCCTGCACATGCTGACACTATTTGTTAAAAAATAATGTCTTAAAAAAGAATAGATTGAGAACTTCCATATTTTCTTTTAAATGATTTGTATGAACTTGGTAAATAAAAACAAATGTACTTTAAATAAAACCAGACAGGAATGAAAATAAATCATCTGTTATACCACATTGTCTTCCTTACCACATTCCATGTTTTCTTATATTTTAATCCCTTCCTCCTGCTTTTTCTTAGACTTGAGTTGTATGCCTTCAATTTTTAATTGAGGGTGACAGAGTGGACACCAGCAGAGGGAGTACATTAAAGATTGTGAGCTCAGAGCACACGCTCACATTTCTGCCAAGCAAGATGTATGCTAGCACCTTATAGCCACTGATCCAACTATTTCTATCAAAGGAATTTTAAAATAATGATGGCATTGCTAAATCTCTTCCTGAAACCATAACTGCATTCATTTGGATTTTTAGTACTGTATTTACACATGCTTGACTTATTACTGGCAACCTTCATGCAAGCCATCCTTTTTGTATATGTCAGAGAATGCTGAAAATGCACCTTAAAATGAGCTCTAATTCTCTGACAGCATTTTGTTCATAGAGAGTGAGCTAATGGTCTTCAACTTCAAAGCTAGCAATTGAGGTTGTTTCACCAATGAAAAAAAGTGATAAACGGAACACCACAGTGACAGGGGAGTGGCCAAAATGAGACATCAAAATAGTATGATGTCATTATACTGTATAGACAAATGTATTGGGATATGTACACAACATACATACAAGAGATTTGATGACATTTTCTACTCTTATGAAAAGGCTTTTTGCAAAATTGTGTTGTGTTCAAAGGACAAAAAAGTCCAACTCAATGATGTTGGATGAGAAGGCCGGGCTTCATTTTAGTTTACTCCAAAGAGGTTTGGTGGGATTAATGCCAGGGTTCTGTACAGGCCAGTCAAGTTATTTTACATTCATGGACATTATTTTGTGCACAGAGGCATAGTCATGCTTGAACAGAAAAGGGCCTTTCCTAAAGTGTTAAAATCAGTTAAGCCACTTAAAATCAGTTGTCCAGAATGCATTAGTAGCTTGTAGTAGATTGATTGTATACACCAGGGGCAGTGGGACTCAATAATGCACATATATTAATGATTAAAATGTTGTCCACAAATTATAACTTAAATTTACTTTGATATAAAAAGCAAGTTTTCTGCCTGGAAATGACATCATTGTGAAAAATATATATTTCTCAGCTTTTATTTACATTTAATCAATAAGTGACACATCCAATATGATTCATAACCTTTACAAACTTTCACAGTCCATGGGAAAATACAAAGTTATATGCCGTAAAGCTCTATGATGTTCCATATTGTGTAAAATATGTATGTATGTATGTGGTCAGAAACTAAAAATGACACCTGTGCTGGTAGAGAATAGTGAGAGAGGGGAAAAACAATCACCAACAAAGTGAATCTAAATATCAGGGTAATTGCAAGAAGACCCGCCAAACTGGAAGCATTGGAGCTAATCACTAAAGGTGATTGGACATACAAGTGGAGACAACAAGCTGGTCAACAAATACAGGACGTGTCTGTAATAGACAATAAATGCCTATTTTATTTATTACTGAGAAGAGTATAGAAATATTAGACATGTCAATTTTTGTTCAAATGTTAAAAAAAGCTGAGGTTTTTTTCCACAATAATGCCTCTTGTACTCTTGACACAGAGAAGACTGTCTTTTACATTCAATAAAAAAAAATTCTAATTATATTTAAAATTTGCCAGGAGTATGAATAATTTCAGGATTCGCTGTATGTATATATACATCAGCTATAGAAATATTTTAAATTTAAGATCATTCTTATATGGGTAAACAAGGCATAACTGAAAATTTCCAAAACATTAGGATGCCTCTAAGAAACTCATCTGTGTTAAAGTATATAATTCAGGACAAAATCAAATAAATTAGATATCTATGTTACTGTACTATTGTAATGGCATTTCGAACTTATTGTAACATCATTTATTGTAAAAAGGGTTTATTACAGCTTGTACAAATAAGTGATTATGAAACATTATTTCAAGTTATGTTACAGCCATACAATAAAAACAAGGTGTGCAAATTGAATACATATCTAATATTTAAAATAATGTAACAAACTTTGTCAAACGTCCTTAAAACTTAAAAGCATGCTTTAAAAATAATCTTAATGTGACTTATTATGATATCATTTAGACTATTTATAAGAACTACTTTCTTAATTAAGACATAAAATTATATATATTTTTGGGTTTGGACATTATGGGATGTAGCCAGCTAAATACAATAAAGTTGCAAAGGATTCCATGCTCTTGTGCCTTACTTTCCATGTTTTATCTGTGCTGTTTTGATGGAGCCATAGAGCTTATATTCAGGTCCCTAGACTCCTAACTATGTTATTCTATAATTTAAATGTAGTTAATTTGGTGCAATAGAGGGCATTTTATTAACAAAAAAATATTATTTAAACAATTATGTAAATAAAAAAAGATTGGAATGTAACAAATGTAATTATTACTATTTTATTAACTATTATTATGATTGTGTTTTTGATTCATTTTATTTATTAGTGTTTTCACACATCTGGACAAGAGCAACAGATTTAAAAAAACAGTTAAGATGAAGACAAAATCAGACTAAATAATTAATTCAGAAACCACTCAGTCAGTCATTATGAAAACATTCAGTGGTTGAAAAAAAACTGCCTAAACCTTAATAAAATTCAAACCACCGTTAGCTTTGATTTTGGTATGCATTTATCATTTATATGCAGTTTCACAACATATATTTCTGACCAGGAATGCATTATGTTTTGACTGAGATCTTGTATTGACAATGGGAGAGTTAAATCCTTTCCAGTGTATGTACTGTGTATGTTCTGACTATTGACAATCACAGCTGTTTAAAGCCCAGATCAATTTGTGTAAAATGGTAAAATAATACAATGTAGGACAGTTATGATCACACTGGCTTCAGCAGTCAATAGTAGTTTGAGAAGCAGTGGTTCCCTGGATGTATGAAATAAGTAAGTGTTCAAGATGAGTAAATTACTTGAATAATTTATCAGCAAGGCATCACTTTATTTAATTTTAATATTGATTAGAATAATACATATTAAATGCAGTTTAGACCAAAGTCAGTTACTTCTACTGTTTTAGGGCTATGAAATACTAGGCAGTATTACAATTTTCACATGTGTAAGATATTATTGTACTTTTACAAGGTAGATGCAGGCAATTAAAAATAATTACTAATTAATAACTAATTTTTGATGGAAATGGGTTTTTTATCAGAATCAGTTTATCAGAATCTTATCAGAATTAACTGTTGGTGCGAATAGTATATATCTTTGCCGCTGATGTGCATAACTGTTCTGCATATTTCACATATTCATACCTAACAAACTGTGTATAAAGAGAGACATTTATCTTTTCCTCTGGTGTGTATTAAATAAAGCTAAGTGTGTGGGCGAGCTTAAGCAAGTGGGGAGATGAAAAAAGAAGCTGTTCTGCATTCTCCTAACACCAAGTTATGTGATTTTTTTTTTTAAAAAGAACTAAGTTTGAATTAGTAGTAGATAAATTTCATATGTATATGTATATTTTTTATAAATAACCCAACATATGTCTTATAAGAGAAAAAGATAAAGAGAGAGAGAGAGCGAGAGTGTGTGTGTGTGTGTGTGTGTGTGTGTGTGTGTGTGTGTGTGTGTGTGTGTGTGTGTGTGTGTGTGTGTGTGTGTGTGTGTGTGTGTGTGAGTGCGTGCGTGCGTGCGTGCGTGTGTGTGTGTAAATGAATAAAAAACAAATTTAATAATTAGATATTTAGGCAAACAATTTATGTCTTTATTTTGTATTTAAACAGTGGTCCTATACTCAGTTCAATGCTATGCTTTAACGGAAATTATAACATAGGCATCACATAAATGGCTGCACTGTTTGTAGCAGTGTGGAATAGAGAGATACAGCTCCCCCTTTCTTTCAATCTCTATATCCTTTTTAATTGTTCTTCCACCTCACAACCACCCCCTTCAGACACACACGCATAGTTTGTGGTATGCAGATGAGTCTCGACAAGTCACAGGATGTGGACATTCCAGATAGAGCTACAAATAGAGAGGACTAGGGCAGGAAGGAGAAAAAAGAGTGAATGTGAGGGTGAGAGAGAAAGAGTAAGAGCATTCAAATGACAGCAAGAGAAAAAAAAGAGAAATAGACAAAGAGATAGAGAGAGAGAGAGAGAGAGAGAGAGAGAGAGAAAGGGGAGAGAGAGGGAGAAGCAGCAGTTCATTCTGAAGTGATCATTACTATGCCCTAAACCCTTAGACACTCGGAAGGCTGCAATGGGCACTATAAGGGTTTTTCTCTGTAGACGCTGAAAAACACAGGAAGCTGGACGGCATGTCAGCCTCATTTTCCAAAGCCATGGTGTTGTAATACAGCAGTCATAGATGGTTTAATAAAGCCAAACAGATTTTTTAAAAAGTAACTCAAATAAGTAAACTGTAAAAATGATAACATTAATAATTAAATTAGATATTAACAGCTTTTTATAAAACTTGTGATATGAACATTTTCAAAAAGTGTCTTACTTTGCAACACTTTGCAAATAAAGCATTAATCATGTAAACTGTTAAAATCAATAAAATTCTTAACACTGAAAAATTCTTAATGACAGAAATAGAAATACAAACACACTATTATTGCACGTATGTGGACTCTAACCCCCTCACCTTGTTGAAAATCCTATTTAAGTAAGTAAATTCATTCATTCATTCATTATCTCCCGCTTTATCCTCTATTAGGGTTGCGGTGGTGTTCCCCATGCCCATCCAGGGGAGAACGTCTCGGGCGCTGGGCAGATACACCCAGGACAGGGCGCCAATCCATCGCTGGGCACACACTCACTCACACAGACACACTCTATATGGGGCAATTTTGAGAATTCAATTCACTTCATCCATGTTTTTGGACTGTGGGAGGAAACCGGAGAACCCGGAGGAAACCCACGCAGACACGGGGAGAACATGGAAACTCCATCCAGATGGGGATTCGAACCGGGAATCCCTGGTGCTGAGAGGCAAACATGCTAACCACTAAGCCACCGTGCCGCCAGTAAGTAAACTAATTAATAAAATTGATTTAGTCCTTTCTACTATAAGCATCAACTCCTCTTAATCCTTTCTACAAGAGTTTGGAGTTGGTCTGTAAGAAGTGTCCATACAGAATTTGAAAGGTCAGCTGGATGTATAGGAAAATTGCAACTTGTCCAAAGGTTCTGAAATCAGGGTTACTAGTCACTGGTCTATAATCACATTAAACCCACAACACCATTTCTTGATGGACATTTCTTGATATGCATGTGCACATTCTTTCTATAGACTGTTGCCACAAAGCTCGAAATATAATTATGTAAAATGTCCAAATAACTTTGGATACATTGCACAGTCTTGATAAAATTTTATCAAAGTGCTCATTCGAAATTAACAGTTTAGGACATAAAAAATGTTCTTATACATTCAATAGATTTATATCTGAAATAAAACTGGCTTTTAGTTTGTTGTGTGTTTTAATGTACTTAATACTTGTCCTCTTTAAAACTGTTTACATTTAACACATTCTTTTTATTCATAATCTTTAATACGATTTATAAATGCCATAATGACACATAATAAAGGTGTTGCTTATGAGGGGCTCTTATTTTCTCCCCCACACTGAATCATCTCAAGCAGAGCCTTATGTGCAGTTTCAGGAATAGATTTTCAGTTTTGTGTTTTGGGGACTTAAAAAATTGGGATTTGATCTTTCACATGCAATACCTCCTATCTAGTGCACTATGTAGTGAATTAGGCTCGTTGTGGGACGTACGAGTCATTATTTTCGACATTTCCGACAGACCGTGTAGGAAACAGGCCGCTTTCTGATACGACTGTTGCCATAGAAACCAGTCGTGCCTGCCGGGGATGAGAGACGTTGAGGTCAAGTCGCCTTGGAAACCTCGCACACGTCTTACATGCGCGTATAAAAATAAGCCCTCCTTCTTCAACGATCGGACTGAAATACCATTGGCTTATATTCTGCCGTGGCGCTGCGCGCTCGCGTTCTTAAAGGGCTATGAAAACGGGCTTAACAAAGCTTTATCGGTCTTCTGTTTCCATGATTTTTATATTATCATCCGGCTTTCTGCAAAATTATACTGCTATCTTGGAAAAATAGAAATCTTACAGTAAATAAAAACGTGTGTATATCACTGCATTATGTTAAAAAACGCTTACCAACGAATGTTTTTTTTTTTTTTTTTTTTTTTTTACGGCAAACTTGATTAAGGGTTATAGCAAAAAACATTTTGAGTGAAATAATATAAATAATAATAATAATAATAATAATAATAATAATAACAATCATCGTCATAAGTATTATTATTGTTGTAATAACATGACACATTGATACTATAATAATAATAATAATAATGGCTGCAGATTGTTGCAGGTGTACAATTTCAATCATTTAACTAAACGCTTTAACATTCAATCATTTAACTAAACGCTTTGATATTTGAGTGAAGGTTAGTGTGCAGATTACCGACACGTCAGATCACATCTCAAACTGAAGCTTACCTGACCCTGAGCGAAAACAAAACCTCAACAGATCAATGCACTGCTTCAAACAATTCTAAAAACCTCTCGAGAAATTTCAGTAGTCTTTTAGGTCGCCCGCCGATCACGTCGAGTTTGTATCAGTGAAGCTGGGTTACTGCGCTCTGGACGGTCGGTGGCGTCCGACGTGCGGCACTCTGAGCGATTTATGTTCATTTTGATTGCTTTGCCTTTAAGTTTACAAAGCATTCATCTGCCAACAGTACAAGCTCCGCCCTGATGTTTCACCCAGTGTTCCTACTTCCACCGTGGTGTCCGGGTTCACCCAGCACACTGCAAATCCCACAATGCCCTTGTGATCAAAGCATCCTGCCACAGAGCATTTACACCGAGTGTTGGGAGTGTTTACGACTTTCTATAAGTGATGGCGCTGCCTGACAAGGAGGATATTACAATCCTATTTTACTCAAATAAAAACACAAAAGTTAACTCTTAAGCTAAAGTGGCAGGTCTCCTAGTTGAAGAGCCAGTAATGATTTTTTTCGCATGAAAAACATAATGTTTTAACTAAACCACATGAAATCTGGGCTTAAATAAACATGTTAAACATCCATCCATTATATTCAGCATAATCCTATAATGGGGGGCATGGTGACTAATGCTGAACAATTCGGTCTTTAACTGATTAGCTATATTATAGTAGAACTGAAAAACTAGGTGGGCAGCACGGTGGCTTAATTGTTAGTATGTTTGTCTCTCAGCACTAGGGATCGAATCCCAATCTTGGTGGAGGTCTCATGTTTTCCCTGTTTCCACACGGGTTTCCTCTGCGTTGCCCCTGAAATGTTCTTTCCTGGAAGGGTACGGGGATATGGGGATTTCTCCACACACATTCCTGAATATGACCATTCATTCATTCATTCATTCATTTTCTCCCGCTTTATCCTCTATTAGGGTCGCGGTGGGGTCCCCATGCCCATCCAGGGGAGAACGTTTCGGGCGCTGGGCAGATAGACCCAGGACAGGGCGCCTATCCATCGCTGGGCACACACTCACTCACACAGACACACTTTATGGGGCAATTTTGAGAATTCAATTGACTTGATCCATGTTTTTGGCTGTGGGAGGAAACCAGAGAACCCAGAGGAAACCCACGCAGACACGGGGAGAACATGGAAACTCCACCCAGATTGGGATTCGAACCGGGAATCCCTAGCGCTGAGAGGCGAACGTGCTAACCATTAAGCCACCGTGAATATGACCAATGACCAATTTTTTTTAAATATAAGAATCCTTTTGTTTTTTCATATTTGAAAACAATGTAACCTATAATGTCATATTTTTTTAATTGTCACTATAAAGCAAGTAAGTCCTGTTTTTATTCTTAAGCAGTGTAGATGACTCTTCTATGTAGAGTTTGCATGTTCTCTTCACATCGGTTAAGGTTTCCCAGGGAGCTTTGGCTTTCCCTCACACCCTATAAATATACTGAAAAATGAAATTGGGGACATGAAATTGCCACAGGCGGAGATGTGTTTGTTAAACAGAAAGCATTGTAATGTTGTTAAAATTATTTTATTAAAATGTGCTATTCTGCATTTTATCTATTTTAAAAAAAGTTCATTTTACACTTAAACATTTACAGTAACCGAAAACATACAGTGAAGATAATCATTGCATTTTACATATACATGTGGTTCAAAGGTGTGATGGGCAGAGCCTGTAGACAGGAGGTAGGCTTAGGATGCAGGTCAGATGCTGGATAGAACTTATGCTACACAAAATGCTGTGCTTTTTGGACAAGAAAGCAATATATATTGTAAAAGCCAAGTATTTTGTCTGTGTATGACTTCATATTGGTGAAATAAAGCTTTTTGTTTGTGAATACCACCTGATTTTTAGTACCACACCCATGATCCGATTACAATATATTAATGCTTTATTTTAAAATATATTTTATGCTAAGCGGTGACAGAACATTGACAACACCCTGCACAGGTCAACAGTCTATACATACAGACACAAATACATTTCTGCATATAGTCACACCTGGGGCATTTTAATATTTCTAATCAAAATATTACATGTATTTATGTTGGGAAAATCCCAGTTAGACATGAGGAAAATGTGCCTGTCACCCAGAAAGGGCATTGTATGATGTGATTAAATACAGTAGCTTCTTCCTGTGAAGAGAAACCTCAAACAATTGTGACAAAATATACCCAACTACTTTTACACTGAGGTTCACCTCCTCAGTTTTACACTCACTGTCTGTTTTTTAAGTTTCACTGTTCATGTTGTTGTTCAAGAATAATATTCTGCAGTCCATCTGTTTTTCTACAGAATTTGTTAGTCCGCATTAATTTGTTATCAAATGATCCGGACCACAACAGAGCAGGTATTATTAGGGTGGTGGATAATTCTCAGTTCTACCATCATCCACCATATATATATATATATATATATATATATATATATATATATATATATATATATATATATATATATATATATTCATTCATTCATTATCTCCCGCTTTATCTTCTATTAGGGTGGCGGTGGGGTTCCCCATGCCCATCCAGGGGAGAACGTCTCGGGCGCTAGACAGATAGACCCAGGACAGGGCGCCAATCCATTGCTGGGCACACATTCACTCACACAGACACTCTCTATTTGGGGCAATTTTGAGAATTCAATTGACTTAATCCATGTTTTTGGACTGTGGGAGGAAACCGGAGAACCCGGAGGAAACCCACGCGGACACGGGGAGAACATGGAAACTCCACCCAGATGGGGATTCGAACCGGGAATCCCTGGCGCTGAGAGGCGAACGTGCTAACCACTAAGCCACCGTGCCGCCCTATATATATATAGGGATATGAGGGACTCAACTGAAATTTCGTTCAAAATCGCTCAACTGCAAGGAACAGGTAGTGAGCACTGATTAGTGTCCTCTGCATTCATATAACAGCCAGTGTAAATTGTGGTACTTCAGTTCAGCAAACATGGCATGACTGACAGCTCTATGCTGCTTACTGCCACCCTGAATCACTGGATGCTGCATGCTCACCTGGTCCCCATGAACAACCTAAGCACTAAGCATAAACAAAAATCATAACACCTGCTAAGGCAGGTTGGATGCTGTGCACAGTAAAAACAATATGTGCTGGAGAGGCGCAGTAAATACAGAAGCATGGTCAATTGTCTGCTTGAATTATTATTTTTTTTACAAAGATGAAGTCTGGTTAAACTGTCCTCACATCAAGTTCAAGTTTTATTTTTGTAGCATTTCTTATAATAGTGCATTATTTCAAATCTGTTTTCTAAGCTTGAATGACCAAAGTGCAAAAATAGGTGATACATTTTCTATGACATTAATTTTCCGAAGAAATATAAAAAAAATCTTAAAATGACCAAGAATCACTAAGATACTCCATCATTCTCTTTGGGAACAATAATAATGTATAGATTATATACAAGTGTTTAGTCCACAAGAAAAAGACTGTTATAATATTTCAGATGATTGGGTTCAGTCATTAAATTCTTGTGAAAGATCTCTCTCATTTATATCAATGATAAACACATTCCAAGATTGTCACTGTTGCATCTAGGCAGGCATGCAGATGAGTAGGTTGCAATAGAAAAATTCAAAGACAACACCAAGTCAGGGACCACATGAAGAGACTTGTATTTGAGGAAGTCTACATCCATTGATGATCTGCAGTTAGTTCACTTAAGATGTTTGGAAAAACCTACGGGCAGAGTTTCTTTAAATACTGTGTACAAGTGTATCTGAAAGAATTAATGCTGATTTAAATTCAAAGTGTGATCACAACAAATAATAACATTCTCTTTACTGCATTTTTTAATTAATAAACAAAAACTGTTAACACTTTAATTTTTAAAAAGGTTACAGCATTTTTTCACACCTGCTAAAAAATTTTGCACAGAAAAAACAACCCCAATTGTTGGGTTGCTTTAAAAAAATAAATAAAATAAATAAATTTAAAAAAATTAAAAAAACAATGCAGTGATTTGCAATTATCCTGAACCAATATTTTATTTCCATTAGAACATAAGCAACATGTTACATGTCATTTTATCTTTCATGGAAGATTTTAACTTAGATTAATGGCAGCAACATTCATTCATTCATTCATTCATTCATTGCCTTCCGCTTTATCCTATATTAGGGTTCCTATATTAGGGTTCTTGCCCATCCAGGGGAGAACGTTTTTGGCGCTGGGCAGATACACCCAGGACAGGGCACCAATCTATCGCTGGGCACACACTCACTCACACAGACACGCACACATACACACTCTATATGGAGCAATTTGGAGAACTCAGTTGACTTGATACATGTTTTTGGACTGTGGGAGGAAACCGGAGAACCCGGAGGAAACCCACGCAGACACGGGGAAAACATGGAAACTCCACCCAGCTGGGGATTCGAAGCAGGAATCCCTAATGCTGAGAGTGCTAACCACTAAGCCACCGTGCCGCCTGAATATGACCAATTTTTTTAAAATATAAGAAGTCTTTTGTTTTTTCATATTTGGAAACAATGTAACCGTGCCTAGCAGCAACATATATATATAAAAAAAAGGTTTAGATAGGGCTGAAACCAAAGCCTGGAAAAATAACTTCAAAATAAACTTCAAAAATTAAAAATAACAACTCAAGTAGCATTTGACAAATACAAGAGGTCAATAACATGATGTGGTATAAAAGTCACAACCTCTCAGATATAAACATTTTCAGAGGTTCAGAATCAGAATACTTAATTAATACCAGAGGAAATTGCACCATTGCAAATTATCATAGTTGCACCATTACAGGAAATACAAATACTCTAAAAGGTAATGGGCAAAGACTTTAAAGATCCCACCATATACAGTTTACAATATTAAACAAGGATTCAAGACATCAGGAAAATGTCTGCTTATAAAGCCAAATGTCAAAACTTGTAATACTTTGGGCTCTCAGACAAAATTTCATTGAAAACAGACATGATTCTTTACCGATATTTCGCTTAAATTTATTTACAATAATGCACAATACTGCAATAACGCAATAATCTCTTGTACCTTATTATCTACTTTATCTACTTTAATATAGACAATAGTACATTGTCTCAAAGCAGATTTACAGTTTTATAGACCTAAACACACGTAAGAGCAACTTGAAGTGACAGTGGAAATGAAAAACTCTTTGTGAGGACCAAGGACTCAGTGTGCAATGCACCTTAAGTGTCCGGGGAGTGTTAAAAGTGCAATAGACTAAGGGACAGATTGTATACATATTCAGATATATTGATATCATATTCAGATATATTGATATCTGAATAACAGATATAATGCTTCAGACAGAAATGTTCACAGTAAAGCATGGGACTCCGGGATAACTGACTAGAGCAGCAGAACAAAAAGGGACAGATACTGCAGACTTTACTTAGTCAAGAGGTCTTACTGGAGTAGCATCATTTCAGTTCCGAACTCTACTAATGGTAAGCTGGGCAAAAAGGTGCTGATCACCAGTCACCAACTCAACTCAACATTTTTAGTCTAAAGTATGTGTTTTAATCTACTTTCAATGAGCCAAAGCGAATCATTGTTCTCTATCTCTCCCTAACCTCCTCTGTAACTCCAACCACCTGAATATTCTTCCTCAACACATCCATAAACCTCTTCTCTGGCCTTTCTCTCCTCCTCCTGACTGCCATTTTCATCTTTAACATACTTGTGCCAGGCGGCACGGTGGCTTAGTGGTTAGCACGTTCGCCTCTCAGCGCTAGGGATTCCCGGTTCGAATCCCCATCTGGGTGGAGTTTCCATGTTCTCCCTGTGTCTGCGTGGGTTTCCTCCGGGTTCTCCGGTTTCCTCCCACAGTCCAAAAACATGGATCAAGTCAATTGAATTCTCAAAATTGCCCCATATAGAGTGTGTCTGTGTGAGTGAGTGTGTGCCCAGCGATGCATTGGCACCCTGTCCTGGGTCTATCTGCCCAGCGCCTGAGACGTTCTCCCCTGGATGGGCATGGGGAACCCCACCGCGACGCTAATAGAGGATAAAGCGGGAGATAATGAATGAATGACATCCTTGTGCCAATATGAATCTCATCCCTCCTTTGCACATGGCCAAACCACCACAATCTTACCTTCCTAACTTTGATTCTAAGATATCCTACCTGTGTCATATAACTTTGCAGGCCTCACTACTGTTCTACAATGTTTCCCTTACACTCATGCAGATACTTGCCCATAACAGAGAACCTCTGCAACTCTACACCATTCAAACCACTCTGCTTGCACTCATCTCTCTATTACATTCACCTTTACTTTGTGCACTTGACCCTAAGTATTTAAACTCATCCACTTTCTTTACCTCAATGCCTTAGAAATTTTCCCTTTCATCCTTTCATTCAGCCACATTTACTCCATTTTACCGGTTTTTCGAATGAACACATCAGCCTGTCCATTATTATCACAAATTAAAAAGAAATCAAAGCTTCTATTGGTGGATACAGGCAGCAAAGCACCGTCAGCCATGTCGTCTCTGCTAAACGGAAAAGCAGGGGCATGAGGTGTGATATTTGCTATAACACCAGGGGCAATAAGTGGCTTATTGGTTAGCACGCCCCTCTCAGCACTAGCGATTCAGTTTCCACATGGGTTCCTCTAGGTTCTCCGGTTTCCTCCCACAGTATAAAAACTTGGATTCATGGTCAATTGAATGCTCTAAATTGCTCTATATAGTGTGTGTTTGTGTGTGTTTTTTTCTAAATAAGTGTGTCCAGTGATAGATTGGCACCCTGTCCTGGGTGTATCTGCCCAGCGCCTGAAACGTTCTCCCCTGGATGTGCATGGATAGCCCCCATGCGACCCTAGTGGAGGATTAAGCGGAGTGTCCATGTTCAATTCCAAGTTCAAATCCCAATCTGTATGGAGTTTCCATGTTCTCCCCGTGTCCACGTGGTTTTCTTCAGGGTTCTCCGGTTATCAAAATTGCCCCATATAGAGTATTTTTGTGTGTGTGAGTGTGTGCCCAGTGATAGATTGGCGCCCTGTCCTGGGTGTATCTGCCCATTGCCCAAGATCTGTAGGAATTAGTTTCAGTCAGGCATAAGTTGTTGAATAGATTATTTTACATTTGACTCTAAAACACTGATATATAAAAAATCAACTCAGTGAATGTAAGGTGTCCATGTCATGTGACTGCAATACAAACCAAAAAAATCATCAATGTTTAGTCTGAGATAGTAAGTAAGTAGGTAGTTTCTGATCTGGTTGGTCTGATCTTGTGAGGAATTCAACACTAATTGGTGTAGTTTATTATCCATACTGTTGTATATATAAGTGGATCAAATACAGAAATGCTCCAAAATGCTAAATGTTCACCCACTATGTGCTCTTAATAACCACAAGATATACATTTTTAAATATATTGCATGTACCTAATAAAGTGGGCAATAAATGTACATCTCTACTCTGTCACATTTAAAGTGTGAAAGTAAGGTGGGGGGTTTACTAGTAATGGGGCACTGCTGTTTTCACTGTTAATTCCACTAATTGATGTGGAGCCGGATTCATCACTAAATAGAATGTTTTGAATACAAATAATGACACCCTGTAGCTTTTTTAAAATAATACTATATACAATAAAAAAGTGTTGTTAAAATTTGTCATATAATCCAATTAATTACAAATATAATATAATTTATTTTAAGTTTATAAGTTATTATACAATGAAGACAGTGGCAGTGTAAGAACAACACATTTTCCTCTTTTTGGGCTGTGGATCTGTATAAACATTGTCCAAACAAATTCTTATTACAGTTTGGTCTGCAATGGTTCACTTATATGCTTATTGATTTCTTCCTTGCAATGCATAGCTAAAAGATAGGCGCTCTTGATTCCAGGCATTGTTAAGATGCAGAGCTGGTAGTTCCAGCACTCTGCCACTGGAGATCTGTGTGAGAGGCAGGGAAAGGGAAAAGAGAGAGGGAGAGCTTCACATGCTCTCTATCTAAGGTGGGGGTGTTAATTAGTAAGGGAACCATCAATGCAGTATGAGAAAAACCTACAGTGACACTGTACTTACTAATTTCATCCTATTTATGTTATAAAAATTGGACAAGTTATGTGAAAAAAAACTTGTTAAATACTAGGTTAGAAGTGTTTTCTTATATGATTTGAATGCCATTTGATTTCAAATCACATTATTACCCTGCTAATAATCAATTTAACAACAATAAAATCAATTTAGCATCAAATTGTTGGTTTTTTTTTTTTTTTACAAAAAATTAAATTTAAGCAGCAAAATTATAATTAAATCACTACATACAGTGTAGCTGTATATAAGTAGAAGCTGTAGACCTGTTAATACATTTGTGAAACTAGTAGTTATTTGTAAAACTTATTTTTACAAATATCATTGGGGATCCAGGTTCAAATCCCAAACTGGGTGAAGTTTCCATATTCTTCCTTTGTCCGCATCTAGATTCTCCTGTTTTGTTCCCACCATGCAAAACATGGATTCAAGGTAAACTGAATAAGTCCCATATCTAAATTGTCCCATATAGTGTATGTCTGTGTGAGTGAGTGTGCCCAGCGATAAATTGGCATCCTGTCCTGGGTGTATCTGCCCCACGCCTGAATCGTTCTCCCCTGGATGGTCATGGAAAATCCCCCCTCCCCAGCAATCTTAATGTAGGATGAAGTGGAAGATAATGCATGAATATATATATATATATATATATATATATATATATATATATATATATATATATATATATATATATATATATATATATATATAAAATCAAAAGTGTGTGTATTTGTGTGTTCCCTATACAACACCACACCCTACGACAAATTTTGGAATATTCTTCAGGACCCCCTTTACAACAACCAAGTGACTCAAGTGACTTTATTTCAGTGATCTTTAGTGAGCCATCAGCTGCGCAGCTAAATTTTGAATGTGTTACTGTGGTAAATGGGTGTGTTTTGGGCTACACGTGTAATAACCCAATAAGCGTGTCATTTTAACATTCCCTCTAAAGAGCTGGGTGCGATTAAATTTATTAATTCATCACAAGCCCAGGTCAATTGACTAGTAATAAATAAAACCTAAATTGTTGAGGTCTGTCAAATCAAATTGATACAGGGCACCAAAAGTCATGTTGCCAAAACCTACTATAGGGCAACATGGTAGCAAAATTAAAGAAAGTTTTTAAAACATACATCCATCCATTACTGTATCTGCCCCTTTATCCTCTATTAGGGTCATGGGGGGGTTCCCCATGCCCATCCAGGGGAGAACGTCTTGGACGCCGGGCAAACACACCCAGCGCCAATCTATCGCTGGGCACACACTCACTCATCTGAAACCACCAAATTAGTGTGGAAAACTATCCGAATGTTTCATTACAAACGCAGCACACCATAGACAGTGCACACTTGTGGTTTACTAAAAAATAAAATTAAGGGCTCGGACATTAAGGAGATATTTCGGATCGATTTTGTGTGGTTTGGTAAGTAATGGGTTCTGCCCCAATAAAGTTAACATCAAAATACGAATGTCTGTATAATTCACATATTCTTCCAACCTGTAGCACAAACTTATGGAAACATTAAAACGTTTTAACGCTCGACACACTAAGCGATTGCTAAGATTTATTAAAAAAAAAATAATAATAATAATAATAATATAATAATAATAATAATAATAATAATAATAATAATAATAATAATAATAATAATAAATAAAAAACGACATTAGCATCGTGAATTTGTGTTTCTAATTAAATGTGATTAATACTTATAGAACTGGTAGTGAGTCGGGTATTCAGCCGCTATGAAACTCTCAGTGGTCTTTGCTGTTCAGCGCTTCGGAACATTCCAGCTCGGTAAAGTCAGTTTGGAATTTGAATAGCACAGAAGAACCGCCTCCGTATGATTGGCCAGGAGGGCGAAGCGTAGGCGGGATTTGCATGCCACTCACAGGAATTACGTGCATGGGGTTGGAGCGCGGCTGGATGGGCGGAGACGCGTGCGCTGTATATATAGTTTGGGCACGGCTTTCAGGCTAATGATCGCTCGCTCGCACTCGCTGGTAGAGAGGCAGCGAAGGGTCGTGCTCAATGTTTCACCACAGAGCAGAGCTAGGACTGCGCACTCGAACCGAATATCGCGATTTCCTTTGAGAGGCAAGGTTTCCTTCACCGAGGCGGTGGGGAGACGGACTCGTGCCAAGCCAGCCATGATCCACACGGGTGAGTGCGCCGTGGACGCGCAGAGTCTAATCTCCATCTCGCTGCGGAAGATCCACAACTCGCGGACGCAGCGCGGCGGCATCAAGCTGCACAAGAACCTGCTGGTTTCGTACGTGCTGCGCAACGCGCGCCAGGTCTACATGAACGAGAAGTACGCGGAACTCTATCGGATGCAGCAATACGAGGAGGTGATGACCGTCTGCAACGAGATCCAGGAGCTCAACCCGCTAGACGCGGTCGAGGACGCCGACGAGGAGCTCGGCTGCTGTGAAGCGCCCAACTTGTGTGGCGCGCCCTCGCCGGTCAGCCCGCGCGCGCCCTCGCCGCCCATGCCGCATCCTCCGTCGGGCGTTTGCTCGGCCTCGATGGGCACTCTTCATCAGGAGTTGGGAGACGACGAGGACTCGTCCTGCAAGTCCGCCGACTCGTTTTACCGCAGCTGCTGTGTGGAGGCGTGCGCCTTGCCGCCGACTTGCGACTTCTCCCCGGCGGGCGGCGTTCACTGCAGCAAGACCACCGTGCTGGACCTGGACACGCACGTTGTCACAACGGTAGAGAACGGCTGCTTGCACCTGGACTGCTGCCCCAGCTCGTACAGCCCGGGAAAGAAGCGCAAAATGGACTATGGCTATTACGCACCGGAGCTTGAGGAATACGCGCCCGAGGTGGCACAATGCAAGCGCCAGAAGTTTGAGGAGTGCACGTACGCGGGCAGCCCGGAGCTCTTAGAGCCGTGTAACATCTCCAATTTGATCTCCATATTCGGATCGGGCTTTTCGGGATTGGTGAGTCGGCAGGCGGACTTCGAACAAGCGTTAAACGGACAGTTCTGCAGTAAGCAAGCGCTGGCGAGCTTAGGCGCATGGACCCGAGCTATCGTAGCGTTTTGACCCTGTGGTAACCGAACAGACGAACGGACTCCGATCCTTTAACACATGAATTGTGCACAGAATTGACTTTATTTTTGCATCAGAACGTTATTTAAGACAGGTTTGTTTGGTGTTTTGGTTTTTTAAGAGTGGTTGCCAGCCTGCCACTAATGCTGTGTGTTTTCTGTGCGCGTGTCCTTCCACGCCGTCAACATTGCTAAAATGATCAAGTATAATTTGGTTGCCTTAAAACTATCTGACGCAAAACTGCTGGCTGTCCCGCAAAAAATGGCAGGTCTTCGAATGTCTTGCTTGTAGATTGTTCATTTTACTCCGTTTCTGTTTCTCACAGGATGTCTTTGTAATATAATCTTAGCAGCAGCCTAACATTGCACGTTCTCAGTCATGGAGTGGTTGCAGGAGACTGTTTTTTATATGCCATACCTGCTTACTGGACCCTTTGGGGGAAATGACTGGCATACATTTTTAATATCAATACAGAATAAGGTGCAATATTTCATTCTAGTTTAGTTGTTTTGTTTTGGGGTTTTTTTTCTGTTTTTTGAAGGAACGAAGTTCCAGTGCTGGTTCACTCACTGCACTGACCTGCAGTACCAGCGCACTTTGTAGTCCATCTATGCCAGTCACCTGATCCCCTTTTATCATTGGAGGACTTGAATTGACACCACAACTCCCAGAATGCACTTTGCCACTGTCCCAACCAGGCATCTCTTGTTGACAATTCGGCATTCTATGTTCCCAGTTCCCATCACAGTAATTCATGATGCCATGCAGCATTTGCTTGGTTTTGTGGGTTTGATTTTATTTTCTACAATGTTAGACCTTTTGTTCTAAAAAGGCAATATTCTCATAAGTTAGCCATAATTTTCACATTATATAAGCACTATGTGTACTGAATTAAAGACGTTTTCAGACGTACTCTCCATATTTTGTTGGTATTCTTATTGTATTTTTGTGCATATTAAATTGTATATCACCGGGTAAAACTGTTTTAGAAAAGTATTTGTTTAAAATTTATAACCTTAATAAAAAAACTGAAACTGATTTGTTGGACTGTAGTATTTATTCTGAGTTTTTCTGTTTTGAGCTTTGAACACATACAGTAATACGCCATTTAGTCACATATTTCAGAAATGGTGTACTCCTTACCTCACCAGAACATCTACTTCACAAGGGTGGGTGTGTACTATTTTATAATAATAATAAAACAAATTAATAAGCCAGTTAAACACAATAACATAAATAGATGATCAGTATAAAATAGCTTTGATTCATTTAATAGATGGAAGCCATGAATCATTGAAAAACAAAGCTTACAGGAAGATGGATGGATGTATGAACTACACTTTTCAAATAGCACTGAAAGTCTTTCTATAAGAGTTAGATTAAAGGTTGTTAAATAGACATAAATGTTAAAAAGTACTGAATGCTGACTGAGGAAAACGAATGTAACAGCAGAACATGTGCTCCTCGTTTAACGTGCAGTGCTAGATGTGGCCTTATTTTTTATTCTGGATATTTATATGCACATCACTGTATTATGTACTCCCGAACCTGGGCTCTGCTGGGCGCTGCTGTGCAAAAGGGAAAAAAAGTTTTGCAAAAAATGTGTTATCTCTGTCCTGTGCCACACGGTGGTGTTCTTCAAAATCAATGAATGGAGGCATTAGAGCGCCTTTGGAGCGGCACCTCGGGCTGACCTCGGATCCGCCAGCCCTCCCCCTACCTCCCTCCCCACCTCCCTCCCTCCTCCCCTCCTCCTTCCCTGGTCATGAACAGAAAGCTTCTCGACTAGCTGTTTTCAATTTGAGACACTGCACCAGGTCCGACACATCACATCCTCGACCTGTCCGACATCTCCGTGTGGTGGTGCGCGCTTCGATTAGCTGATTACACGCCTTACGATTTAGAACCGCCGATACTGCGCAAGTAAAGGACTATAAGGGTGACATTAGAAAATGTTTTTGAAAGACTGAGCCGCTTTGGGCTGAATTTACAACAACCCAATTGATTTATAACAGGGTGATTAAAACAGATATGTAGTTTACTCCGATGGGCTTGCTTTGGAAATTAAACTACTATTTGGTCTATACTAAGACTCGCGCAAATAAACATACCTTAAAATCTGCGTATTTTGTAATTGCATGCATTGCACGATTTAGTACACAATGTTCTTGTGGATTTGATTAATACCTTGCAGAAGCAGTGCCGTTCAGCCACGTATGGCGAGCTCCTCCTAGCGGCCAATAGTTGAAACTGATCACACTTTATTTAGGTCGCCTGTTCTGGAGGATTCTTGGAGGTGTTAGAGAATACACTAAAACATACCAGCACATGAGTGGTCTGTTTATCACTCAGCAGAAGTGAGTTTAGCAAATTAGTAGGTAAAGGCTTTCACTATTCTGGCAAGTTAGTACATCTGACCAAATCCCTAAGAAACACCAGAAATAAATATATCAGTCATGAGGTGTTCATAAAGGTTGGAGCTCATACCCAGTCATTTTCACTTAATTAAAGACTAACAATCTTGTGAGACTGTACTCATTTTAATAAATAAATAATTAAATAAGCAACATGTTGCAAATCACCATATCACATAAGCACCACAATATACCATTTAATATGCTATATCTGCCTCTCAGCACTGGAGATCCAGGTTTGAATCCCGATCTGGGTGAAGCTTTCATGTTTTCCCTGTGCCCACATGGGTTTCCCCCGGGTTCTCCAGTTTCCACCCATAGTCCAAAAAAATGGATTCAAGGCAAATTGAATGCTCTAAATTGCCCCATATAGTGTGTGTCTGTTTGAGATCGCATGCCCAATGATAGATTCCTGCCATCAGCCAAAACGTTCCAAACTATCCCCACACCATAATATAATTATAATTATGGTGTTATAATTAACACTATAACCATAATATAGGATTAAGCAGAAGATTATGACTGTATGAATAAATGCTTTATTTTATTGAGAGCAAGAGCCTTCCCTCACACTAAAGGTACATACTAGTTTGTAGTAGAACTACATGAATAATCTGCAATAATTATACCAATTACGTCATCATCTTTATTTTAATATTTTTTTTATTTTCAAGGAACCTAAATCTTTACATAGTTATAACATTACTACATTTTAAATAAATTTTAAATTGCTCATATTTTTGCCGGTCACTGCATTTTAGTAAACAGTTATTGCTAACTATGTGAATCATAAGAGGAAATTCTGGTATAATTCTGGTATAAAATATATGTTTGTGATCAACACCAAACTAGCATTTAAGTAAAATAAAATCAATACCATAGCACCTTTGTATGCATGAAAACGTATTGATTGTTCTAGAACTTTATTTAAATGTGATGAACAGTGTTTTCTATTACAGCCAAAAATAGCACAGGTGCTAAATTTTCATGAACCAGTGTTTTATGTAGTGTCCCAAAAATATATTGGCTTTAAACCCTTAACTAATCAATACACTATGTAGTAATGAATAAAACCAAAGTTACAGTTTTACATTCTAAATATATTTAAAAGTATTATGCTCATGCTTAGATTTAGTTACTTGGTTATATCCCTTATCATTTGCATGTGCTAACACAAACAGATGCATGCACCCACACACCAACACATACACACATTGTTTCATCAGATCACTGCTAAGGCCTGGATCAAGATTTGAAAGCATCCAGTACAGCTTTATTCATCCCCAATTTCACAAATAATATGACTGATTTGTGCTTCATTTGACTAGTGTTGCCAATAAAGAAGAAAAATAATAATAAAAAAGGTAAAAAATAAATAAACAAAGCTAAATAAATTAGGTTGTTAAAAAAATCTAGTTAATAAAACCTATAGATATTTCTTTCTTTAAAGTAACGGTTTCACTAAGAAGTATATGTTGGTTTGTACTTACTTTTTTATATTATCAAGTAAGTAAGTACATCTAAAAAAAACTTTAGGAACTGCAAGTCCTACGACTCTGCCTTGGTGTTAAGTAAATCGCTCAAGTAATGTTTGCTTTACTCTAATTCTCACATGCAAGAAAAAGGTCTACATGATTAAATAACATCTCAATAATATTTATTTAAAGGCTTTTTGAAAGTTTAACAAACATACCATATGTACACATTCATTTAATTAATTTATATGAAAGCTTTTATTGCCGTACGTATATTTATATAACTTAATGTGATGTCCTGCACCTGAAACGTTCTCCCCTGGATGGGCAATGGGAACCCCCAGTGACCCTAATATAGGATAAAGCGAAAATAATGGATGGATGTAATGTGATGTCATTGCATGACCTTGTATTGAAAATTGTTTCACAGTTGATCCTGTTCTTTTGAAGCGTAATATTTCATCTAGGAAAAAAAAACTGTAGCTGCTTTGCTTTTTTTCTTTACACATATTTTTGTGTAATTCCTTGTGATAGTCAATAACAGAGATGCTTAAGATGATCTTATCACTGCTGCAAGTGTTAATCGCTAAATACAATGGGGGGAGGTAGGAAAGTGGT
Source organism: Corydoras sp. C115 (assembly GCA_019802505.1). Lineage (NCBI taxonomy): Eukaryota > Metazoa > Chordata > Actinopteri > Siluriformes > Callichthyidae > Corydoras > Corydoras sp. C115. The sequence continues at coordinate 9,523,877 of JAFMOC010000003.1, forward strand.
AGAGATGAATCAGTGAAATTCAAAGTGCTTGTCTCCATCTAAAGAAAGCTAAGCAAAAGTTTCACAGAGGGGTGATGAGAGATTTAAATAGCACCATCATTATGGGCACACAATGTCGAATATGCACACTGACCAAAAGTGCAGGTGTTAATAAGAAGGCCTTCCAGCTGCTCAGAACTCTTTATAAATAGGTATAAATGGCCAGAATTACATTTTCACAAATTAGCATTACATGTAAAAACAATCACACACTTATGAAATCACGTTAAAATGCCCAAACACAAAGCCACTTGTACACATGATGTAAAGAAGTAGAAGGATTTCAGTCGAAACAGAAGGGTTTCCAGTTTATTATTAAAGAGATTTCAGAAAATGGAGGCTGGTAAGAAAACAACAAAGCACACAATACTATATGCTACAATATGCTACGATGATGACTGTGTCTTATGTATGACGCATTTCTTTGCTGCCATGTTATAAATTGATCAGGATCAAGATTTAAAATATTTTATTTGAAGCCAAAAAAATCTAACATTTAACAAGTGAGATAAGACTTGCAATGTAAATGTCTTGTTTTTGGCTAGGTGTTTATGGTAAGATATGCCATATAAAATTGATGTTTGATTGTAGTTTATTTTTATGTGTATGAGCATATTTGCACTTGTGCCTGTGTGTTTAAGTGTATAAGCAGTTTCAAACGTATTTGGGTATGTGAACATATGTATGTAAGTGTTTTATGAGCAATTTTGCTTGTGTATGACCATTTGTACATGTGTATTTATATGCATGAGTGTTTCCTGTGTATATACTCATGATCATTTTTAGTATGTTTGACCATTTTTACAAGTATGAACATTTTAATGTAATTCTGCATTAAGCCCTTCAGTAACTGATACAATTAAACAGCTATAAAACAAGATATGTGACAAGTAACAAGATATGTGGATAAAAAGCAAAATAATAAAATACAGCAATGAATATAAAAAGAGAAATAAGAAAAATAAAATGCAAATGTTTTTTGATTTGTAATCATTTATTTACACTGAGGTCATGTGATGACAAAGATAAAAATATACATCGCGGTAAATGGAACTTTAGCCAATTTTGACAACTGGCTGCAGTCAATAAAGCCACACAACCACATACTGCCTTTAAACCAGATGCACAACCTGACCCACCAACCTCATCCCTTAAAAAAATCATCTATAGGAAAAGGCTAAGTTTGTTGCACAGTCAAAATAAAAAGACTAACAAAACCATCACGTTTCCAGTATTTTAGATCAGAACCAAGCCATTTCCTTACTATTCATATGAACATTGACAAGAATTAGTCTAAATGTAGTTTTCTATAAATATGTAAATACATATTATTACACTATGACCTTTATGTTGTTTTAATATTATGATTAATCTTTTTAATATTATACTTATTTTGGAACTACATAATTTACTGCTTTTTGGTAAGTGCCCAAAATTTTGCCATATAAATTTTGTAATAGGAGGCTGACAGCCAAACACTGGGACTTGTAATGTAGGTAGGTAACTTAAGTGGTTTATTCCAGGGTTTGAGGTTGGGTTGTGATTAGCTCTTTCTGTTGTCAATCATGGCTTTAACGGCTGAATTGAGAGCAGGCTGCCAAACTTGAAATGCTGGATGACGGGAAACTTCTCCAGACACTGCAAAAAAGAGAAAAAAAGGAAGAGGTGAGAGAGAGTAAGAGAAATTATAAAAGACTCTGAGAACCCTCTAGACTATAAGTGAGTGAAAACTTAGAACTAAATTAAAAAATGAAGATTGAAGAGACAATACTTGTCACAAGTATTGTCACAAGACAACTACAGGTGAATTGCATGAGCAGAAACCACGATAAGCTTTTATTTAAATTAAAAATAATAAACTTTATTTTAAAGCACTCCAATGTAAAACTATTACTGATTATATTAACAGCAAATCAGTGTGCCTGTAACCACACACACACAGACAATCTGCATTCTATGTAAAGAACAAACAAAAAATAATAATTGCTCATGTTACAGTTTTTTTAATACTCCATTCATGGCTTATTTAAAACTTAAACCATGCATCATAAAGTCTATTAAAGAAATGTGGCATAAAACAGTTAAATGAACAATTGGGTAACCATTTAAAAATATATATTTAGCAGCACTTTAGCAGCTCTCTGTTTACTTCACAATTCCAAGATCAGGTTCCTGCTGCATGTGGATAACCAGACAACCAATCCCACAATGCACAGGGTCTACCTGAACCTACAGCAGTAACAGTGTCACACATCACATGTGCCCAACCTGATAAAGACCAAAATATTTAAATTCCAGAAAAGATTAAGTTCTCAAGGAAACACACACCAAAACACACACTACAAATAATTGAATTATTAAGGACTAAAATGTATTTAACGGAAATTTTAAATCCTAATATAAATACCAGCTCCAGTTGTATGAATCAGTGGCTCCACCCATTGTTCTGTATTATAGTGATGTGTGGGGACCACCCACCAACAAAAAAGTACCACATCATGCATATAGATCAGAACTGCACAGAATCCAAGAGAATTATAGATTGTTAGATATTGACAATCTAAAAGAGCTTTTTTTTTTTTTTAAATATTAGCTACAAATAAGAATCAATGATCATACCATGTTAAAGCTCTGCAACACCAAGAGCTAAAAAAACAGTCGAATAGCACCATAGAACTGGTTTTAACCCTAAATCTTAAGCACACAATATCACTACAGTAACACATACTAACACAAATCATAAGAACATGTGCATAATTAATTGGAAAAAAAAAACTGCAGCACAAAGTGGGAAATTTTAAAATGCAGAAAAATGAAGATAAAGTACAGAATTTGTACTTACAAACTGAACAATGAGATGAGCCAGTACAGAAACCCTGGCTTCCACACTGTAGTACAAACACTACAAAGTGTCACAAGTTAAATGAACGCAATAAATCAAGTAAGTTTAAAATTCATAAACAAAGCTAACCAAATGTTGTCAAATCCTTCAAAATGCTCTTAATCGGGTTAAGACTGGAATACATACCTTCATTTTACCTTTCTATTCTTTGTAAATCTGTGGTCATACCAAACATGTTGCAAATGTTTCATACAGCATGGATAAATTAAAAAGTGCAATGATGCAAAAAATTAAAGTCACATGAACTTTTAATTTGTAAAAAAAATAGATTCATACAGACTTTTAATTAAGGTCTGTGAAGCACCAACAGTCTCTCTGGCACTGATCCATGATCCCAGAAACTCTCAAAATATCTGTCTGAGGTGTGTTTATGTGCTAATTAGCAAGCACACTTGCAATACAGCCATCTTCAGGCAAGCGAACAAACCCTTGCAAGGGAAACTTTGTGTCCAGTATAAACAGTTTAAAAGAAACAAAGACAGATTGTGTGCAGGACTAGGGTGGTGCATCATTGTGTTACCTTTAGGCTAACATCAGAGAGAGCAGGTCTGTTTAGAGCTGTTTATCTGAATAGCTGTTGATTGGATCTGGACAAGCGGACAGCTTTAAGTATGTGCATTCACACCTAGCATTAGAAATGCATCTTGGGTGACCACGTGATCAGATTACACATTCCCAATTCATATGCAAACAAACAGGCATGAGTTTCATATGAAAGGAACAAAAGCTTGTTGTTTTTTAAGAGAAAAAAATAAGATGAAAAATAACATGGAATCTGCACAAACTATGTTTAATAAATATTTAATTATGTTTAGTAAGTCAGTAAATATGGTGAACCTTTCAACATAGGCTTAATAAGTCTATAAAATAAGTGTATTTAATTATTAAACAGTGTATTAAATTATGTTAAACAGAGTTAAATAAGTTTCAGTTAATATTGCACTGGCTGCATATAATAAGTGGATTAAGTGAATGAATGCTGTGTAGACTGGATTTAGCTTGTATAAATAAAGTTTTTAAAGCTTTAATTGCAAATCACAAAATAAATAAATCATTATATGGTGTACAGTGTTTCAATATCATGATGTCTACTTAATGAGTTTAATTTTCAAACAAACAGTTATTTAATCTGGTGATTTATGAGTTGAATTATTATATACAGTATTTTAATCTTATTAAGGAATGGCTGAAAGAAATAAACAGCCTTTGGAAAGGGAAAGAGTTTTACTTGTGTAGCGAATATCAGATGATTTAGCGGTGGTCCAGTGAGATTAAGAGGAAATTACTGATCACACTTCTCAATGAGTGTGGCAAAATGCTTCACAGACCCTCGGAATATGGTCTGAGTGATCAGGTCTTTATGCATCTTCAATTCACTCCCGTACATAACGCCATCCAATTCTGATGGTCAGATTACTTGAAATAGTCCTTATACAAATAAATAAGATGTAATTAATATATAAAAACTTTACAGTAGCCATTCATCAGCCAAAGCCATTGTGGTTGTTCAATTACCCTTTAACCTCTCTAATTAACATGATAATTCTGACCACAGAACAGATGTGAGATCTATGCATTCTGTGAACTTTACCTTTCTGTGCATGATTTTATACATTTATTTTTTTGCAACTGGATTGTCAGATTAGATGATTGGGTGAATTAGTGGCTGAACATGTATCACATGTAACAACAATGAACCACCATATACTGTATATATAATTAAAAAAAACTCTCAGTGCTGGGGATCCAGGTTCAAATCCCAATCTAGATGGAGTTTCCATGTTCTCCCTGAATCCATGTGGGTCGGTGTCCTGCAGTCTAAAATCAAGGTAAATGGGATGGCTATAAATCGCCCCTATATAAATGTGAGTGAGTGTGTGCCCAGATATGGTTAGGCGCCAGATCTAAATTTGGCACAGATCTAGTCCAGATTTAAAAATTCCAGTTCTTTCCTTCCTGACACTGTCAATGGAAGTCTATGTTCACTATGCCTGGGTTTGTACAGGTGCATTTTCCAGGTGCATAGTGGTCTCCATTTTAAAGAACTTCAGTATGGCAAGTCTTTACCATAACATGATAGTTAGTGGTTGTGGAGTCCCACTAGAATTCATTAGCATGTCACAACATAAACCAATGTGCCTAACTAATGTCTGACAATCAGAACATGATCAGTCAAATCACATGGCCCAGTTTACACCCTCTTTACAAATTAATTTACTGTCTGTACAGCAGCTTAAGGTGTTTCAGATGTGATGCAAAAGATTCCGTTGGCTGTGGTAGATCAGTGGTTTTGGTGTTGGGCTAAGGTTATGGGTTACTAATGTGGGTCCTTCAGAAAGACCCTTAACCCTCATTGCTCCAGGGGTGCTGCATCAACCATGTGTTCTGACCCCATCCAAATTGGGATAATTGTCACTTTGGATGACAAGTCTCTGCTAAAAAAACAAATGTAAGTGTATCTTTTGTCATCATTATTCACTTTTAAGCCTTCTACTTGCTTAAGGAAACAACAAAAAACATTTACAAGACAAGCAGGGTTAAAGGTACAAAACTAAAAGTTAATGAGGTTGATGGTTCAAGTCCAAACATAATAATAATCCACTGTTGGGTCCTTCAGAAAGACCCTCAAAGCTATGATAAAATGACTACTTTAAGTTGCTCTGAAATATTAATATCTGAATATCTGCGAAATGCTGCGAAAATATCTGCGAAAATATAATATCGAGTTGTGACCCAGCTAACCAATTACCTTTTTTTTTTAAAGCTTAGAGTAGTTATGACATTATTTTTTTCACAAACAAAATGTTTTCAAATTGGTTAATTTATAAATTAAGATTAAACACAAACACATTTGTTTGATCCTTTAAAGTGGATAGTCTGAATGAAATGCTGTAGGGTGGAATAAGAGTGACCATGTGTCTTATTTTATGGACAATGCACAGTATGTTGGTGGAAATGACGCAGTCTCAGTTCTGAGTATTTAATTCTCCCTGGTCACAGGCATGTCCTGTTCCTGCAGTCTGTGGCCTTGACTGGCACTTGTGAATAAAGTACCCGGAATGTGTTTACTTCCTCCCATAGCAGGAAGTAGCATTTCAGTCCACAGCTTGATATTTACATCATCCATTTACAGAAGAACATAAAAACACAGAATGGTGCTAAGCTAAAAGAACAGACAGACATTTTATAAAGGAAATGTACAAAAAGGAATTCATATTCTAATCATATACATAACCAAAAGACATAGCTTTGTAATCTGAGGTAATGGTCATGATGGGACATGATATAAAAAATCAATCTTTATCTACTTGAGACTAAAACACATTTATTTGGATAAAAAAAAAATGCTGCATGTATGTAGCTTATTTCTAATTCGGGTAAGTCAGCTACACAGGGCTGACTAAAGACTGTAGACCCAGAGCAGCTGGCGAGAATGTGAGTGAGTGTGTGCGTGTGTATGTAAGGGTGGGGGCTGGGAGGTTCACAGACACTCTGGCCCCTTAGACCAGCATTCTGGTGAGGGGAGGGGAACAGCCTTCTCTCTTAACAACACAGGATGTGGCTCTGGAGGAGGGGATGGGCCTTTAGCTCTTATTCTCTCTCCACACACACGCGCACACACACACATACGCACACACACAGACACACATACGCCCTCACACACACACACACACACACACACACACACACACACTCGCGCAGGCGTGCGCACACACGCAGTCAAGCATGCGCACGCGCACGCACACACCTTTACACGCGCACACACCTTTAACAAATCTTTGTCATATCACTGTATTTATGGTGCAATAAAGACTACAAAAATGACAAACTAAATATCTTATATAACTAAAATGTCCACATCAAGTCTTTAAATACAAGGACTTTCTAAAATACTGTCCAAATTTCCCAGAAGCTGGGATTTCCCCAGGAAAGAGAAACTTGCTGAAATCAAGATACCGGTTTGAAGTATGTAGTACTGTGCAAGTGTTATGCAAAACACACACACACACACGGTATAGTTACATAAATAAATACTATAGCACTGGCTTATTTCAATATATCAGCTGTGCCGGATTGTTCCAGCACTTTTTGTTGTTCGAGATCACATATGGCATGGTTCACTAGACTAATCATATACGCTCTCTCTAATGGTACAAAATTAATTGGTAAGGACTGATAGGACAGGGGCGGCACGGTGGCTTAGTGGTTAGCAGGTTCGCCTCTCAGCACTAGGGATTCCCGGTTCGAATCCCCATCTGGGTGGAGTTTCCATGTTCTCCCCGTGTCTGCGTGGGTTTCCTCCGTGTTCTCCGGTTTCCTCCCACAGTCCAAAAACATGGATCAAGTCAATTTAATTCTCCAAATGTGTGCGTGTCTGTGTGAGTGAGTGTGTGCCCAGCGAGAGATTGGCACCCTGTCCTGGGTGTATCTGCCCAGCGCCTGAAACATTCTCCCCTGGATGGGCATGGGGAACCCCACCGCGACCCTAATATAGGATAAAGCGGAAGACAATGAATGAATGAATGAATGATAGGACAGGTTGATCAGGACCATATTTCTTTCTTGAGTATATGAACACAATATGATCTCATGTTAAATGTTTCAGGTCTGTAAGATATTATTGTTGTCTATTTATGTTGTCTGTCATATCTTATAATGGTTTCATGTGTTTCAGGTATTCCTTTCCACAAGAATCTATCATTCATTTACTATTAACCCTTGAATTCCTGGCATATATTAGATTTTAAAAAATACCTCTTGTAGAACTCTTATTAGTTTGCTGGCTATAGTGAACATTTGTATTAAACTACAAAGTTTAATAAAAACACTAAAAACAAATTGCATTCTTATTTTAAAATATTACTGGAAACATTTACTTAAAATATTCAGTTTCTTTACAACACCTTAAATAAAAAAATTGTCAAAACAAAAAAGTTATTACTGTCAACCAATATATTACACTTGTTGAGCTGCTGTATAAAAACAATGACACATTGTGTATGACAACATTCCCTCTCATGAAAATGCTTAAAAAAATAAGTGTGCTAGAACAATTACAGTATTGTCCCTTAATACTAATATACTGTGTTAATGTACAGAATTAATTGCATTAGGCATTAGCTTTTGACAGTGTGAATATTTTTCAAGTCTTAAACTGGTAAGAATAAAGTCCAAGATTTTTTTAAGCAATGCAAGTCAGGTACATTTTGTTATTAAAAACTAAGACAGCTACAGATGTAGCTGTACATTTAGGTAACCTTAATCTGTTCACATGTAAAAATAAATGTATAAGAATGTACAAGCAGTTACAATGCTGCATGTATGGGATGTGTGCATTTATACTCACTTCAGCTTTGTACATTCGTATAAGGCCTTGGTTGACTTTGGACCAGGAGGGGACAGCACTGATGTTCCAAAGCTGGTTTGAGTGCTCAGCAAAGGGACCTGTTTTCATCTGGAGGTACAAAGAAAAGTATAAATGATAAGAAAACTATATAGCTTCTAATTCTGATCAGCCCTTCTCTTTCAAGCATTAAAATATGTCTGAGGAAATCTGTAACTCATTCAGGGATATTTGTTTGGGCGATGTTCAGAATCAGAATCAGAATCGGACTTTAATGGCCAAGTATGCTCACACATACAAGGAATTTGTCTTTGGTTACAATAGCTCACAGTGCACAATAAGTGACAGACATACCCAAACTAGCATTCCTCATACACACACACACTCACACACACACACACACACACACACCTGTAAACATGACAGTTGTGCAAGTTGCAGATTGTATTTAAATAAAGTGCTAGTGCAAAAACTGTAATGAATAGTTAAGTAGGTGGAGAGTGGAAGAAGACTGGTTGAGGGTGTGTAGAATGAGTCCAGAAGTAGTGTTTTAATGTTCAGCTGTTCATGAGTGTAATGGCGTGTGGAAAAAAGCTTCTCCGTAATCTGGAGGTCTTGATCCTCAACTGACTGAACCGCCGGCCTGAGGGAAGATACTGGAACAGGTGATGTCCAGGGTGTGATGGATCACGGACGATGTTCTCTGCCCGCATCCTGGTTCTGGCCGTGTGCAGGTCTGGTAGGGAGGGTAGCTTTACGCCGATGGTCCTCTCTGCAGACCTGATGATGTGCTGTAGTCTGTGGGTGTCGTGTCTGGTGGCTGAGCTGCCCCACACTGTGATGGATGCGGTGAGGACAGATTGTGTGGTGGCGGTGTAGAACTGCACCATCAGCTCCTTGGGCAGGTTGAACTTCCTCAGCTGACGCAGGAAGTACAGTCTCTGCTGAGCCTTCTTGATGATGGTGCTGATGTTGCAGTCCCATTTTAAGTCCTTGGAGATTATTGTTCCCAGGAACTTGTAGGAGTCCACAGCCGTTACAGTACTGTTGAGGATAGTGAGTGCTGGAAGGGTTGGAGGGCTTCTCCTGAAGTCCACTCTCATCTCCACTGTTTTGGCTGTGTTCAGCTCCAGGTTGTTGTGGTTGCTCCAGAGGACCACCTGCTCCACAACCCGTCTGTAGGCAGACTCGTCACTGTCCCGGATGAGACCAATGACTGTCAGATCATCTGCAAACTTCAGGATTTTGACTGAGGGGTCCGTTGAGGTACACTCGTTTGTGTACAGTGAGAAGAGCAGCGGGGAGAGAACACAGCCTTGTGGAGCTCCTGTGCTGATGGTTCTAGTACCTGATGTTATCTTTCCCAGCCTCACTTGCTGCTCTCTGCCAGTGAGGAAGTTTGTAATCCACTGGCAGGTGGAGGCTGGTACACTGAGGTGGGTCAGTTTGGAGTGTAGGTGTCCGGGGATGATTGTGTTAAAGGCAGAGCTAAAGTCCAAGAACAGAACTCTTGCATATGAGCATGGATGGTCAAGGTGCTGGAGGATGTGATGTAGTCCCATGTTCACGGCGTCATCCACAGACCTGTTGGCCCGGTACGCAAACTGCAGGGGGTCTAGTTGGGGGTTGGTGATGTCCTTCAAGTGGGTGAGAACCAGCCTCTCAAAGAATTTCATGAACACAGAGGTCAGTGCGACAGGTCTGTAGTCATTCCGTCCTGAGATGGTTGGCTTTTTGGGGACGGGAATGATTGTGGAGCGTTTGAAGCAAGCCGGTACGTTGCATGAGAAGAACAAAATCCAGTGGTGTTTAATGGAGTGCTATGCTGGTCACTGATTTTACTCTGCAGCATATCTGTCAAAGCATTTTATCATGAATCTGACTTTGTATGTAATGGCACATAAAGGTGACAAAATGTATGAAGTAGTGGATATTATATGTAAGTAATAAAACGTAATAAATTATCAAAGGTGTGTACAGTTGTGATCTAATTTATTCAACCCCCAATGCTGCGAAGGGTTTTATGGAATTCAGTGCACATTTGTAATTGTGTTCATAATGAAATCTTACAAGGACTTGTTAAAGAACTAAATGCAACTAAGATAGCATCAATTGTTTTTGTCATAAAGTATTAAATGTCCTTTTGTGATTTCTTCATTGACACAATTATTCAACCCCTTTACAACTACCACTCATAAGAACAGAGGTTCATTCCAGTGTTTTCAATCAGGTATTGAAAACACCTGTGGATGTCAACGAGCAGCAATCAAGCATGATAAGCACCAATTAGGCAGATTTAAAAGGACTGTGATACTCAGCTCCTTCTAGACATCTACTGGTGTGTTTACAAGCATGGTGAAGGCAAGAGAATGGTCCCAGAAGACAAGAGAAGAGGTTATTGCTCTTCACAAGAATGGCAATGGATATAAAAAGATTGCGAAGTTGTTAAATATTCCAAGAGACACTATCGGAAGTATCATTCGCAAGTTCAAGTTAAAGGGCACAGTGGAAACGTTACCTGGTCGTGGCAGAAAGAAGATCCTGACCGCGACTGCTGTGCGCTACCTGAAGCGTAATGTGGAGAAAAATCCCCGCGTGACTGCTAAGGAACTGAAAAAAGACCTGTCAGATGTGGGCACTGAAGTTTCAGCTTAGACAATAAGGCGCGCACTGCATAACGAAGACCTCCATGCCAGAACTCCCAGGCGCACCCCCTTGCTGACTCCAAAGAACAAGAAAAGTCGACTGCAGTATGCCAAAAGTCATGTGGACAAGCCACAAAGGTTTTGGGACAGTGTACTGTGGTCAGATGAAACTAAATTAGAACTGTTTGGGACAATGGACCAGCGCTATGTTTGGAGGAGGAAGAACCAGGCTTATGAACAAAAGAACACCTTGCCTACTGTGAAGCATGGCGGGGGGTCAATTATGCTTTGGGGCTGTTTTGCTTCTAATGGTACAGGAAAGCTTCAACGTGTGCAGGGTACCATGAATTCCCTTCAGTACCAGGAGATCTTGGAGGAAAATGTGATGGAGTCAGTCACAAACCTGCGGCTTGGGAGACGTTGGACCTTCCAACAGGACAATGATCCGAAGCACACATCCAAGTCCACTAGAGCATGATTGAACATGAAAGGCTGGAACATTCTAGAGTGGCCATCGCAATCACCAGACTTAAATCCAATTGAGAACCTCTGGTGGGACCTAAAGAAGGCAGTTGCAGTGCGCAAGCCTAAGAATGTGAATGAACTGGAGGCTTTTGCCCATGAAGAATGGGCTAAGATACCCATAGGTCGCTGCAAGACACTTGTGTCAAGCTATGCTTCACGCTTGAAAGCTGTCATAACTGGAAAAGGATGTTGTACTAAGTACTGAAAAATAATGTCACTAGGGGGTTGAATAAAACTGATAATGATGTGAGCACAGTAAAGACATTTGTGGTTATTCCATCATAAATATTATGTTATATTTGTCTAATTTATAAGTGCCTCTTTGATATAATTGTAAATAAGATGACTGAAATGATCCAAATCAATGTCAAACTGGCCAAAACACTTTATTTCAGTGGGGGTTGAATAAATTTGATCACAACTGTATATGTACTGTTAAATGATGACAACCAACAAACATCTTTCTTACTTTCAACAGTTTTGACAACTGGGGCCTTTTTGAGGCTATGAAACGGGAAATATATGGGATGTGCTGCTAAAAAAGTGCTAGCAGGACATGCTGAAACATACACACAAGCAAAAGCAGTGATTATGTTTAAATAACATGGTTGCAAAAATTACTTCTAGCCAACCCTTAAGAGTCAGGTCAACCTCCCTAAAGAAAGATTCAAAAGCATTGACCAAAGAAAGTAAAAATGTAAAATAAGTGTGTAGTCATAATTGTTAATGAATACCCTGTAAGTATAGTACTCAGTACACTGTGATGTATAAAAAGGTAATGTTCTATGAGAGTGATGCTAGTAATTATACTAGCAGAGCACTGCTAGTTAAGATTTTTTTAGAATGTATGTTAGTGTGTTTGAATGATGATGTTTTTATCCATTTCTGAGTCAAATAATGCATTAGATAAAAGATTTACATAATTTATTTGTCCCATAATTTATTTTACAATAAAAATTTAGACTCAATACAATTGACATACAATTACCAGTACTATAGTTTTACCTTTATATGCACTGAAACTACCCATTTGACAAGATTCTAACGCAAGATAGAACACAAAATAGTATACAGTTGTTAGAAAATAGCATAAACTAGTTTATTATTTAAAACCTAATAAAGTTGTATAGATTTAAGCTTCAGAATTTTGTGTTAACAACAAGTAACAATTAGCTTTTAAAAACAACTGTGATGATATAGAAAGGAAAAATGATAGATTAATACCAAATGATTTGTTTGTAGATTCTCCACTGGGAAAGTTTCAGCAACAGCAGTCCCGGAGGACTGTACAGGTTAAGGTAAGATTTGGCAGGTGTCAAAAAACAACAGGCAAAACACTCATATAACTGCAAAGAACCTGCATGTTTAGGTTTAGCCATGTCAGGAGTGGAAGTGCATGGATATACATGCACAAACATGACATCAATGAATATTTATCTACCATAGGTAAATATACCAAGTCTTGCCAACAGTGAAGCACTGGAGTGGAGAATAGATCTGACAAAATCCCAGCAAACTGTCAGCAAATGTTAAACCATCTGTTAAAACTACTGAAATCAAAAGAGGCTGACTTCTACAACTAATGACCTAATGACCTAGCTTAAAACCCACCAAGGGTACCAGAAGAAAAACACACTGAATCTTTTAGAATCAATCACTCTTACATTCCTCAACTTTAGCATTTGTAAAAAGTGAAAAATGTGTAACTATACTTTAAAAAAAGGGGTTATTGAATTCTGATCCTGTAAAGTATCACAAATATCAAATATGCCTCATTCATGATTTTACTATCTGCAGACAATGAAACAAATTAAAAATGAATAACATTTTTGTTAGAAATATTGTGTTTCACGTTTGCAAAGCATAATCATTTAGTCATCAATAATTAATAAAAGAGGTAAAGATGTGTAATTTGGTTAATCATGTATGGAGTATTGCATGCAACAGAAAACCTAAAATGTGAATAACAGATAGAACTGAAGAACCATGACACACACAGTTTAAAAACCTCTAAAAATGTGCATGTAGGTTTTGCTTTACCATATATAAATATATGCTGTTAGCATGTCATCTATTTTTTGAACTAGTTATATACTAGTAGCTTAAGGCTCATTCAATAGGGCAATAACTAAAAGGGTCTTTGCTTTTAGGAATGAGAAACATATGAATGGGAGTGGGTATTAGTCCACACATGCACACACACGCACATACATGCTCTCTCTCTCTCTCTCTCTCTCTCACACACACACACACACACACACACACACACACACACACACACACACACACACACCAGTACTTTAAGGCTGGACTTTCCAATGGGGCCCACTAAAGCTACAGAGAGAAAGATGTGTGGGGGCAGGGCAAGCAATGATTCACAACAGCTTGTGGGGAAGGAAATGACTCATGTGAGCCGAGTGTTCCACACATAACCTCCCTTAGAGACAAGGAGACTGAAAGAGTGGGAGAGAACTTTGTGCATGTTGTATGAGCATGTGTGTGTCACGTGTGTGTTAGGAAGTTTCGCCAACTTTTATCTCTTTAGAAGGCGCTACAGAGTGAGACAGGCCCAAACACACACACATTGTCTGTTCTTTGGTGTGTGTGTGTGTGTGTGTGTGTGTAAAAGCCTGTGCTGTTGTGCTACGTTCAGCCTGTACTATACCACTCCCTGCCCCTCCACCCTTTGCTCTCTTTTCTTCATTTTGGGAAGTTGAGTCATTCCTTCGCCACAGCTGCACTATTCTCTCTGCTTTCTCAATTCTACAGTAAAATAATAACTCCTGCATACAGCATTAAAGATAAAGTTTAACAAAAACATATATTTACACAATCAACAACTATAGATTTGCAGGTATTTGCAAATTATGCAGGTAACAGACAACATATAAGAAAACAATGTAGACAACCATAAGTAAGACATTTAAGGGTCATTTAATTATTACAGTTAATGTAACAGCAAAATAAAATAAAAATTTTGATTGAGTAAATCATGTTCTGAGCCATTAAAATACACTATATAAAGTATTCTTTGTATACCGACTTTACTGTACTTCAAAGTACAAACTTAATACAGAAATGTATCCATCTAAATCATTGAATTCAAGTGTTTCATGTTCCATGGTCACAGGAGTTTTAAAAAAACACTGCAGACAGCTTTTACATAAAAAAAAATACATAAGAGAAAATAAGTAATTCTCAGGAGCTCATTGAACCCCAGATGTCAACTCTACAACAAGTCCAGTTGTGAAATTTCTGCATTACTACATATTCCACAGTCTGTAAATGGTATTATAATAAAGTGGAAGAGATTGAGAATAACAGCAACTTGCCACATGTAGAAGTTTAGTTTACTAGTTTTCTTCTCACTAAGTACAATGCAAAGCATCAGATTCAGTGGTGTATTGTACATCGCCACTGGACTCCAGAGCAGTGGAGACATGTTCTCCGGAGTGACAAAATATGTTTCTCTTTCTAGGGAACCAAAAGATGAGTATGGATTAAGCACTTGCCAGGAGAATAGTACTTAACTGCGCCAAGTGTAACGTTTGATGAGGGTATGGTGTGGGTTGTTTTTCAGGAAGAAAGAGACCTCTTAATATTTTAGCATACTTACAGAATTTTAACAATTTCATGCTTACATCACTATTGAAACAGTTTGGTGATGGCCCCCTTCCTGACAAAGAAAAGTCCATAAAAGAGACTGAGCTAACTCCTCATGTAACATCAGTGATGGACCAAATGTGCTTCTGGGAAAACACTCCTAAACCTTGTGGAAAGCCTTCCCAAAAATGTGAAGCTCTTATAGTTACAAAAGACAGGACATCAAATAAAATCCTATGGATGCAGAATTGGATGTCACTTCAAGTTCATATTTGTTGGAAGGCAGATGAGCAAATACAATTTAGTGTATATAAAGCCTTGCACACTCGGATCACTAAATTATATATTTACTGCAACAGATATTATAAATGTAAGTCATTCACAATTTAAAAAGAATTAAAATTCTTTTTAAAAATAATTTAAATTTAACCATTTAAAGTCATTTAAAGTATCTATAGTAATCTTTATAGTAGCAAGTTCAAAACTAATGGCAAACTAATCAGTTTTAGTCACACCATATGTACTTAGGATACAAAATATTCAGTCTAGAAATCTAGAAATTTTTTAATTTCCTGAAGGCATATTAGTCATTTTCACATTATCTTGAATATGCTGATTTAATTGGTCCAGACCTATGAGTCAGAGGTAGAAATACATATGCCTGTCAATGTTGGATAACATAAGAACTTGTTGCCTACACTGACTGTGTCTTAATTTTGTAGTTGGTTTTCTTTTTATTTAAGACGGTTTTGTGTTTACTGTGTACATACACAGTGGTAGGTCTATATTAAGATACATTATAAAATTTGATTGGCTGAGCAGTTTGTCCAGCCATGATATTGTTGACAATAATGCACACCTGACTGCTTCACATTTGTATCATCCATTATCTTCCGCTTTATCCTCTACTAAGGTCGCGGAGTTGTTCCCCATTCCCATCAATGGGAGAACATTTCGGCCGCTTGGGCAGATACACCCAGGACAGGACGCCAATCTATCGCTGGGCACACACTCACACAGACACACTCTTAATGGGCCATTTGGAAGATTCAATTGACCTTGATCCATGTTTTTGGACTGTGGGAGGAAACCGGAGAACCCGGAGGAAACCCACGCGGACACAGGGACATAGAAACTCCACCCAGGTTGGGATTCGAACCGGGAATCCCTAGCTCTGAGAAGCAAACGTGCTAACCACTAAGCCACTGTGCCGCCCTATTTTTTATCATATATATCTATATTAAGATATATTATAAAACATCTAGTTTTGGTCCTTAAATTTGATTGGCTTCGTCCAGCCGTGACATTGTTGACAATATTACACACCTCTGACTTCTTCTCATTTGTATCAATGTGTGATATACATTATATTGAATCATAAAATACAGATTAAAAAAAATACAAATTAATGCCCGATCAGGACCAAGTCTTTTGCGGCTGTATTTTTATAAATTTCGTTCTTTAATATTGCAGAATTTGATTGTTAGAGAAATTAGAATCCTGTTGCTCAGCGATCAGTGTTCACTGTAAAAAAAAACGGACTAGATTACATGGCGGAAGACCAGTTTATTAACAATTTTGCTTTTAATAAATGCATTTATGAACCAAACAGTGTTTTTTTTTTTTGTTTTATAGTGCGCTTCTAACCATTTTTTAAAAAGGTTGTGCATTATTGTGAATAAATCACAGGAAAGAGGTGTTGCGTTGTTGCTTAAATACAAGTCTATTCCAAACAATTGTGGAACCTGGAGCAACCAATAACTAGTACATTGACAAAAGTGTTTGTTAAATTTTATCAAAACAGAGCAGAGCCAAATCCCTAATTTTTTGTGGTTCTACAATTACAGACTGTAGTCTCTACGTACTTTATAAGCTCCCATTACTTTGTTTAGCATCACCATAGGACCAGAGAGAAGGTATTATTTAAGTGGTGGATATTTTGTAATTGTCACATTTATGTAGTGGTAATTTGTGTTGCATTGATATAAATGTATCCAACACAGCAGTGCTTCAGGAGTTTTAAAACATTTAAGTGACATTGCTGGACTGAGAATAATCCCCCAACCAATAGCCAGCCACCAGAGTCCTGTGTCAAGAATTATCCACCATCCAAATAATACCCTTGTTGGTAATACTGTGGGGGTCCTAATTATTAGAGAATAAATAAAAGGTGACAACAAATGGACTAATTGTAACAAATTGAAATAATTGTATAACTACAAAGTGCATCTATATGAATGTCTAACTGATAAATGGACAATGTTGAATGAAGGCGGTGTACCCAATATTGTATCTGATAAGTGTACAAACACTTTCTAATTTAATTAATAAGTTCAATTAACATCATGTGACAGGGAGTGAACGTCATCTTTTGTAGGCATTTAGCCGGTTGAAGGTTCTCAGTTTAAGCTGTATTGCTTTTAAATTAAACTGGGTTACTTGAACATAATGCATTTTTTGCTGATATGCTGCAGCATTGCAAAGTATTATATTCAACACTGAATATAATACTTTGCAATGAACAAATATTTACATTAAGGAAATAATGTAATTCTGCACAAGTTACAACATTATGGGTTTCCAGACATTTCCATTTAAACTTTTCAGTTAATTCTGTGCATTTACAAAATTTTGATAAAAAAAGGAATAAAGTTGTTTTTATCCACTACAGTTACCCAAATAAACTTTACATGACACAAAAAACAACCATAAAATTTTGAGTCTAGCTGTAAGATATACAAAAATAAATGAGTGACATTTCTCCATTGAGTCACCCACTTATCATAATTAATGAAAGCAGGGTTTTCGTTAAACTTTTTAAAGTCTATTTTATGTCTATAAACAACACTGTTGTAACAATGAAGAATAATATACATTTTTATAAATCATCATCATCAATGGTACCTTTACATATAACCAGTTAACAAATGTCATGGACACTGATAAACTCCCCAATGCTGAGGGAGTCAAAATCTGCAAAGAGTATGAATAATTTTAGGCTTCACCGTGTGTGTGTTTTGCAGTGAGAAGGCTGCAAGCGAATATAACATGTGGATCAATGAAGCTAAAACTAAAGTGATTACTAAGGATGTGGTGACTCATTGGAGGGTGTAGTATCTCAGTGTTTAGGGTGTTGGGCTATCAGTCTGAAGGCTGTGGGTTCAAATCCCATGTCCACTGAAGTTAACTACTGAAAACATACTGCAGATCATGATGGAAGAAAGACGTCTGGAGAAAATGGACTCTCGTATATTTAGGATGTAGAATAACTGCAGACTGTGCCAGTAAAGTCAAGTCAAGAATGGTCATGATACGGTGCTAATGATCAAGTTGACAAAGACTTAATAAAATACTAATACTGAGTTACTAAACCACATTAAATCATGCAAGTTACATGAGCTAGGTCATATAATGAGGCATCCAGATAAGAACATTAAAGAAAGTATTATGATGGGGCATGTGGAGTCCAAAGCTTGATCAAGAATTACCTGAATGGACATCAACAAGACATGGACTGGATTATCAGGTGCTAGCCTGCTATAAGCAACACAAGACGGGGAGCATTAAAGAAAACGAACACAACCTTGAAGCCAACCGCAGTTTGATCACTGTTTCAGAGATTGAAAAAGCATTTTCAGAATCACATTGTTTCTTCGAAGCTGGGACGATTTTTTTGTTACACAATATAAGTGATAGCAATATCATCCACAAGCCTATAAACATGTAGTGAATTATCTGATACTAAACTTATTTTGAACATAAACATCAACCACTACCACCTTACCAGCATGCAGTCACTGAACAAGACAAATTTTGGCTAATCCCGACATGTTGTCCATAAGGTCAAATCAATGGGAAAACAAATGTCTGCAGGAAAGTGTAGCTCATATAAGTCAGATATTTATTCAATTAACACTACTTGTTTAGACATAAATGACTTTTTTTAAGTGCAGGACTAAAGAAGTAAAGATTAGCCACAGGCTGAGTATAAAAATTCATGGGCAAAGTGGGTGAATGTTAAGATGTATAGACTCTGCCACCTAGTGGATACAGCTTTTAATTCTTCTGCTATACAATGTGACTGGCATTGTGGGTGTGTATATACATGAGCATGTACAATCCAAACACAGTCTACTAAATGGAATGTTTAAAATTAATCTGCTTTCAGTTATATGATGGACTATTAAGAGCCTATTAAGACTCAGACATTATGGGATGTTTTAATATTTAAATTTCTCTTTATTAGACAAAAAAAATACTTACAACTAATTCTATAGATTCCAAGAAAATGAATTCCTCAACTTCTTTCATGAAACCTTGTTATGACTGACTTTTATCACTTATTAAAAGAAGCCTTAAAAAACACATACACACCTCATTGATAAATTTGATACACTCCAGAAACATGTAGTCCTGGTGGTGCTCATTTACCACTTTCTCCTCCAGAAAATGTCTAGGCTCCAGGGTGGGGTGATCTGTGTTTGAGAAAGGAAAAGCACACTGAGTGCAGTTCTTTAGTGTTGCCAGCAGATGTCTTCCTTTCTCGTGTTATAGGGTCAATGCATAATTGTAAGAAGCTAAAATTTAACTAAAATACAATTATTTTATATATTGAATATAGACACTAAGGTTAGGCCTAAATGTATTACTATTCAATTATAAAATATAAATATAAAATATTCCTTGCTTATTTTAATATTACAAAAGTCAGAAAACATTTACCTATGAGCTGGGAACTACCCCATATGAACGGCAGAAACTGGAAGTCGTCAAGCCCCCACACGCCTTGGCTTCCTGCAGGCTCCATCCGGTATGTCTTCTGCAGTTTCCGCATTAAGAGCAGATATCTGCAACCAATCAGAGCTCAAAAATAATTAACTATGCAATAAAAACCTTAAACCTTTAAAATCCTTAAGGTATTTTTTATAGTGAAATGAACTGAATATCCAGAGGCAAATACAAAAATCAAATGTCTTGTTTATTTATTATGGAATAAAGCTGACATTTATATAAATGTGACATGAAATAGACAAAAGATTTTGTGTAGTACAGCTTACCTGTCAAATACTTTGAAAATAATGGCAAGCTGATCCTCCACTCGAAGAGCTCCCACTTTACAAAGGCAGCAGAGAAACGCTGCAAAGGCAGCTTCATGACCTGCACATACACGTGTGTTTTATGCAGCTGTAATCTTATTTCACCATAAAGACAAACTGAAGATACTAAAAGTGAATTGTTCTGCCTTTTCTGGACCTTAGAAGCATTTCTGCTACAACAGTGCCATCTAGCGGTTTTTTCAACTAACATCAGTCAACATTAATAATAACGCATTTAATGTTGTTACAAATTGTAAATAGAGGCCACAAAATTTCATATATTATCAGTTTGCTCGCAAACTGACATACTGCATTCGGTTAATCAAAATTAAGTGAAAACAGAATACAGGGTTTAAAAAAATCACAGTTTGAGATCATTTGTGAAAACAACAGTAACAGATATAACAAAAGCAGTTTGGACTTATTTCTTCAGATGTACTTTAAGCTCAAATGAAAAGCCATACAAAACAAATGGGGTTGTGATACCTCAAAGTGACCTCAAAGAAAAAGAATGACTGTTTTTTTGCAGAATGATGCAAACAGTCAAAAACTGTGCATTCTGAAGAGTTTTATTTTTTCATTAATTAAATTGATGAATTGTGCATATAGCGGTCTAATTAAAAAAGCTGGATGCCCCTGCATGAAAAACTAAAGTTCTAAAAACTAAAACAAAATCTTTTTGTGTTTGTTACTGTTGTACATTTTTGTAATTGACTAAACGCAGTCGTATGTTACAAACTAGGGTGTCTAAAGGAAATCCAAAATAAATGTTTTTTTATAATGATAATAATTATAAATATAATTTACAATTACAAATATAAAATTGTGTCATTTTTATATTACAAGTAAGAAAATGCTACACCAAATAAAAAAAAGTTATATAAATTACATAAAGTGGCACTTGCACACCAGTTTTTTTCCGGTTACCTTCAACATTTCAAAAACATGCTGATAGATAAACAGGAAATATTTTTTGCCATTTTACAATAACTATCAGGATCAGAATCATTGTAAAATGGCCTATAGAATATACAAGGGTCAGCCAGGCCTGAATGGAAAGACAGATACACACACAATACATAAAATAATTTGCTGTTTTAATTCCTTAATTACTGATTCATTAGTGATGTCTGGACTGTTTTCTGTTCTTATTATCTTCCAACCACAAGATATTTTATTAATGACCTTTGAATTTTTTACATGATTGTTACCAGCCTGGTAAGCAGTGGAAGTTCCTGTGACCCTGCAATGCAAAGTCCTCCATGTGCCTAAGTGGGCTTCTCTGGGTACTTCAATTTGCAGTCCTGCCAGGATTTGATTACTTAAGGCCATAGAGCAGTTTTATTCACACAGAAAATCAGAGGAAATTCTATCTAAATTTAAAAATTTTTAAAAAGACACTTAATTATATGAACAATCTATACACATGGGTACTGAATTAAAAAACACAAAGTAAAAATGGATCTGTTGATCCATGGAGGTACAAGAACCCCTCAGTCTAATCGTTCTCCTTTTTTTCTCAGCCTTCGCGCGCATCGATTATTTTTTCATAAATCAGCTGCTATTGGACTCTGCTAAAAGCATTGAATATTTACCTATTGTCATATCTGACCATGGTCCTATACCAATGGTCCTTGAATTTGAGTCATTTGTGAGAGGAAGAACTCCTTGGCATTTTAATGCACAGCTCCTGTCAAGTGAAGAATTTTGTACTAAAATATCGAATTCTATAGATTTCTTTCTATCAAATAATAGATCAAATTAATTATCTAATTCCATTCTATGGGAATCTTTGAAGACGGTTTTAAGAGGGGAAATTATATCATATTCGGCATTTGAGAAAAAGTCCAGACTGAAAAAGATGGAGGACCTATCTGTATCTATTTCGACTTTGGACAGGCAAATGGCTTCAAAACCTTCCTCAGAACTTTATAAACGCCGACTGGACCTCCAGACCGAATAGAACTTGCTGTCCACTAAAAAGGCAGAGGCCCTTATTCTGCAGTCTCGAGGGCATTTTTATGAATTTGGGGATAAGAGAAGCCGTTTGCTGGCACACCAAATTCGTAGACAGGCGGCATCTAGGCTGATTCACCAGGTCAGGGACAATACAGGCAAGCTGGTTACCAATGCCAGAGCGATTAACAAAGTTTTTGAAACTTATTATTCCTCTCTGTATACCTCGGAGGGCTCTGACAATACAAATAGAATGTGCTCATTTATCAATAATTTGGAGATCCCATCCTTAGAATTGGCAAAAGCAGGTGAACTTGACCTGCCAATCTCTCTGCAGGAAATAACTGAGGCTATTGGGTTGATGGGGTGTGGTAAGTCTCCTGGTCCAGATGGTATCGAATTTTATAAGAAGATTTGTGTTAAACTTGCCCCTTTGCTACTGGACATGTTTAATGAATCCCTTCTATGTGGTAGATTACCACCTACAATTTGCCAAGCTACCATAACACTTCTGTTAAAGAAAGACAAAGTCCCCACTTCATGTAACTCCTATAGACCAATCAGCCTGCTATGTTGCGAGCATAAAATTTTAGCTAAAATTCTAGCCAAACGTATTGAAAATATTCTACCTTCAATTATTTCTGAAGTTCAAACAGGTTTTATTAACCTTTTTATTAAAAGACATGGCAGCATTTAATCAATTATTTAAAAAATCTTAACAATCTGGCTGTGGCAGGGGTGGGGGAGGATTGAGGTGAACCCATTATATATATATATATATATATATATATATATATATATATATATATATATATATATATATATATATATATATATATATATATAAAATTTATTTTAATAAATTTATTTATTTACTTCGTTTTTTCTCGTTCTTTCATTATTTAATTGTATTTATTTTAGCTTTATTATTACTATTACTTTTATTATTTTTATTATAAGGTCGTGTAGATGTGTGTATGTGTATATGGACATGTTTATGTTATATAGACATGTTTGTTTGTTTGTGAATGTATGGGGGCTTCTGTTGATGCTTAGGGTAAAAATTGATGTTCTCTTTATAACTGTAATTGTATGCTGTTTTGTACTATGTACTATTATAAATTATAAATCTATTAAAATAAATAAATGTGAACTTGACACTAGGAACTGAAATTTTGCAACCATAATAAATAAGGCATTGTTTCTTTGCACTGTTTTTCCCAAAGCATTGACATTTTTGTGTACTGCACCAGAGTAGAAATCAAAAAGTTTGTAAACTTTTAAACAATCATAACCATTTACCTGTGCCATAATCAATCCTGGTGGAGTTTCCTACAGCCTCTTTTAGATAAACTGCAATCTCAGGAGCAGCAGCACTCAGCTCAGCAGGAAGAACAGCAGACACCAGAACTTCAGCCTCCTGATCACAGTTTAAACATTGGTAAAATTATCTGGCACCTCTCAAAACTTTATATTAGATTATCTAATTAATTGAGAAAATGTAATGACATTTTTTACTTGGACTCTTAGCACTTTTACAAACCACTAACGGAGATTCTTTGTTTTTACTTTACATATTAAAATATTCTGCTAAATACATCAGATTAACATGGTCTGAATAAAGGTGACACACTATGTGATTATTAAGTCCTGCGGATGTAAACGTATTGTTTGTTTTGATTAAAAAATAGCATGAAAACTTTCACTGCCAAATTATGTTTTACTATTAAGATTTTTCAGATATTTGTGGAGTTGTGGAAATCACAATCGGATTTTAACTTCCTGTGTTGAAATATTGTCTAAAGCAGCATTTCTAAGTGCTGGTCCTGTAGCCTGACTGCCATGACAATTAGTCCCAGTGTTGAGCCATGAAGAAACTCGCTATTTTAAAGTTTATTTACAACATATTGCATTTGTTTGAACGGGTGCTTCTGTACCTAACGTTCTCCCTCCACATGCATTTTTAATGCTTTGCACAGCTGTGTAACACTGGCAAGATGTAAGCTACTAACGCCCTGTTGGATGCTAATAGAAATCAAGGGCTATCTGTGACTCAAGTGACATAGCTCTGGCTCCATTGGCAGTGCTGGCAAAACAATTGTAATATTTTGTAAATCTCTGGGTTTTACAAGACCCTGTAAAACCCTGATAGCCAAAAGTCCTATTTGAGCAGACATCATGCATCTGAGTAAATTGCCTTCAGGATCTCTGCTACATGCAGGAACTGTGAAACATCAAACAACAAGTAAGTCAAGCAAATTAGCAATGTCTCTAAATGTGAATGTGTGTTTCAGTGTCTGCCCTGAACTATGACCTGTCTAGAGTGTTTATCTGCCCTTTGTTCTGTGAGTACTAATTTTATTGTGCTTTTGTCCTGAATTATTTTTTTACCTGGTCAAGTTTGGCATACCAGGTGCGGAAAGCTTTATTGCCAAAGCGGGAGGGCTGGTCCACAGGTGGCGTTTCATCTATCCACAGATCTAATGTACCCAGCAATGACATCAACCTTTCCACTGTCTGAAATTTAAAAAATTACTTTAAATTTGAAAAGCAATAGAATATAGAGATAATGTAAACCAAGCTATTTTGAACAATGCTTGACATTTACTTTATAATTAAAAAATTTAATAAATGCTGCCCGGCTGCTCAAGGAGCCGCTCAATGTTTCTTCCCTAAAATAACAACACAACAGGGAGTTTTTTTCTTTAAAGGTTTACATCACTGTAAAGCTGTACTACTGTAAAAAGTACAATGTACTATTGTAAAAAGTGCTATAAAAATAAATTACTTGTACTTGAACTTAATTTGTAGATAAGTGTATCTGAAGAAAAGGCTGACCTCTGAAACCTGGTAGTCACACATGAGTTTTTTTCCTTTAACCCCCTCATTTAGTGTTAGAATAAATCCCATGTAATCTGCATATGCCTAAACAGACATGAGAAAACAGAGAAAATGAGTACAGACTGATAATATTATTTAATGTAGTAAAGAAATGCTTTCAAAGTTCTGGCAGCCAGAATCATGAAGCACAATAATGTTTTTTTTGGCTTAACTTGGTAAAAAAAACAAGATTTATTGATCCTGTAAGGACCTCAAAAAAGTCTAACACTTTTAGACACCTGTGATCGCTTCCATTTGGCCATATCAGGCACCATGCTGATCTCTTTCCTTGGTATGATGAAGCTGGATGGTAAGTGAGGCCTGTCATCTTTAGTAGTGGCACCTGGGTGTAAAGCACAACAAATTTATAGTAAATGTAAGCCTTTTGCAATTTTCATGTTGTTTTCAAATTTAACCCATTTCGTAATCAGATTACAGATGTTTACATATACATTTTCATACTCTCATGGAATTGTTATTTACAATTTTTAGTTTCAATAGTAAGACATTAAATGTTACTTAATGAAAAAATACACACTTAATACGGTGTTATAATATGGATAAACAAGAGGTATAATGGAATAGAATTATAATAGTATTATAAGATTTATTGTACCATTCATGACATTACATGAGGTCATTTCACGAAAGCTTTTATCCAAAGTGTTTTATAACTATCTCAATTCGCTGGATGGGGTCAGAACACATGATTGGCTATACAGCATCCCTGGAGCAATGTAAATGTAAATTCTACATTAACATTTGGTCATTTAGCAGATGCTTTTATCCAAAGCATTTACAAAGTGAGCACAGGGTTGACCACAGCATTCCTGGAGCAATAAGGGTTAAAGGCCTTGCTCAAGGGCCCACACTGGTCACTTCAGTGGACCTGGGACATAAACACTCAACCCTCTGATAACCACACACTCTAACTAATGAGCTACCGCTCCCTCTGGGACAATGACAGCAGGTTGTTTTGGCCAAAATGCAGCGAAACAGGCCAAAACTTCAACACAACGAGTATATTAAACAAAATTTACATATTTCTCCAAACATAAAGCTTTCCATTTGGACCAGTAAGCACTAGTTTGGTTATATCTATATAAAATTGTTGCAATAACGTTCTTGCATGTCCATGTCCTCTTTGTCAATGATAGACAAGTATCAATTTGTTTAGTGCAAATCTTGAAACCTTTCCATGCACATTTGTGCTGTTTAGTGTTCTCCCAGTCGAAGACTTATGCACTTATGCACTCAGACTATTTAAATAAGACTATTGGTTATTTATCTTAGGTTTCCTTGTTAGTTTACAGTTACATTCAAAATAAAGCAGTCTGTAGTTTCTTGTGATCTGAGACCAGCGCTGGAGTCTCCGCTATACAATTCTCTTAAATTAATGGATAACTAACCTACTTTAGTCCGTACTTATTAATTAATCATATTGCTCTTAATTCTAAAAAGGTACGAATATCTGCGTATTTTACGACACTCTTCTTCTTTTGGTTAATCATCTAACTACTTGCATAACATTAAAGTAAGCATTTTATTCACTGATGCACTAACTAGCTTCAACATTGTTTTCCCACTCGTATTCATGAAATTCCGCCTGCTGTGCTATGACAGGATCATGTTTGCTCCTCACAATTATGATTGGTCATTCATATGACGTAAACTCTGATTGGAAGAAATATTTGACTGTTTGCACGCATTAGCCAATCACAGGACAGAAAGCGGAACTTGTCGGAAAACGAGTGGGAAAAAAATCCGCTGGAAGCTAACCCTCTTAAAACTGAATAAAGTGTCAAGAGTTTATGTTTTTTTAAAAAATCCGGTTCTGAAAAACAGTGTGTACACTGAATAATTACGCATATTATTCGAACACAATCAAAAATTGTAAAGAATCAAAGGTTTTGAAAAATGTACCTGCCTGCTGGTCAGTCTCCGCCATGTCTGTTGAGGGCGACCGAGTTGACAACAACTGGTCGCGTCCCAAATCGTACAATGTAATGTCAAATTGATAAGCTGCCACGGACACTTTTATCACAAAACTTAATGTTTATTTGTATGTTATTGTGAGCATTGTGTAAGACATAAATTTCACTAACTAAACACAAAATAAATTTTTATATTTTAAGTTAATGTTACAGCATTCTCAATTATCAAGTGACATATCAGTTTTATATCATGAAAAGTAAACGTAAACTTTTTCATTTTCCACCACGGATATTTATGGAAGCCCGTTCTAACCACCAAATTAATAAACATGCAGCACGTTTTTTGTTATTCATTCATTCATTCATTCATTATCTCCCGCTTTATCCTCTATTAGGGTCGCGGTGGGGTTCCCCATGCCCATCCAGGGGAGAACGTCTCGGGCGCTGGGCAGATAGACCCAGGACAGGACGCCAATCCATCGCTGGGTACACACTCACTCACACAGACACACTCTATATGGGGCAATTTAGAGAACTCAATTGACTTGATCCATGTTTTTGGACTGTGGGAGGAAACCGGAGAACCCGGAGGAAACCCACGCGGACACGGGGAGAACATGGAAACTCCACCCAGATGGGGATTCGAACCGGGAATCCCTAGTGCTGAGAGGCGAACGTGCTAACCACTAAGCCACCGTGCCGCCATGTTTTTTGTTATTATTATTTAAATTGCTATCTCATTATTTTTGAGATACTAAGTCGTTATTTTCACATGCTAAATTCAATGTGTGCCATTAACAAGGACGGATTAAGGATAGTTTGGGCCCCCCCGCACACCACCCCTCCCCAAAAACATAAATAAATCAATATATTAAACAACCTGGTGGTTGAGACAGGAAACAAGTTTGTCAATGACAACATTGAAAGTTTCGATCCGAAACTTGTCCTTTCCGTTAAATGCTACACCTGGCTCTGCACTATCAGACATAATTTTGCACTTCTTTGTACGCTGGAGGTCATGCCTGTACTATTGGGAGACAGCAGTGGTGACATTTAAAGCCGTCCCTTTAAACACCTGAAAGTTATCTCTCTGTGCTGCCACAAAGTCTCGTAAAGACAAGAGAAGTTGTGTAGCTGTACATATGTCAATATCATGCTTCTGCAGCTGCAGGCTTGTGGCTTGGAACCTCTGTAGTATTGTGTCCCAGAAGTATGCCATGAAGGCCATCTCCAACGTGTCCAATTTGTCACAGAGTGCAGAGGCTTCACTTCGAGTTACACATTTCTCCTCCATATCTTTAGACATATCATTCAATGCCTCTCTCAGTTGTGCATAATATTTCCAAAGAGCCTTAGTTGACTCAGCTCATGCGCTCCATCGAGTACCTGACAGTGATTTCAGTGTGAGCTTGATATCAGTATCACGGAAAACCTTTCCCCACCTGTGTGTTCAGCTCTAACTGCCTTCCTTGTCTGTTTCTTTTGAGGTGTCCCCCGGCTTCCTGGAGATCTTCATCCATGGCTCTGCCAACGAATACTGGATGGAACCTGAATATTAATTGGACTGGCGGTCCTGCAGGACGCCCCCTAATGGACTCACATATAGTTTTCCAGTTGTTAGTTATTCCATTTGTTTAATATCTGTACATTAGTGTCCTACATTGTTGTTGCTGCCTGGCCGCTCAAGGAGGATGAGTCCCCCACTGAGTCTTGGTCCTCCCAAGGTTTCTTCCTTAAATAACAACATAAAAGGGAGTTTTTTCTTGCCACTGTCGCTTCGGTTTGCTCTTTGGGGGTTTAAAGGCTTTTCATTCTGTAAAGCTGCTTTGCGACAATGTACTGTTGTAAAAAGCGCTCTATAAATAAATAACTTGAACTTGAACTTGTGTAGATGATGCACAAAATGTGTACATTGCCTGTACAAAGTCAAAAAAACATCCAGCTTCTGGGCTACTGTCAACAGCATTGACACCAACTAAATTCAGTGAATGTGCTGCACAGGGGACATAACAAATCAAAGGGTTTCTTTGTTTAAGATGAGTTTGGACTCCATTGTAGTTTCCCGACATGTTACTTGCATTATCATATGACTGGCCCCTACAGTTGGATAAGTCTAGGCCCAGATTCTCCACCATAGCAACGACACACTCTGCCAAACTGTCCCCACTATGGTTTTCAATAGGCTCAAAATTCTTCACACACTGTTGATGATAAGTAGGACACAGAACCTTTTCCTTTACCTCCAAACCTTTGGAGGTGCTCAGCTAGGAATGTGTCAAATTTGGCTAAGAGTTCTATGATGCCCAAAAAATTACCATTGTGGGCTGATCCTAATAGCTCATCATCTCCCCTGAAAGCAAGTCCCCTCTCCCACAAAAACTGGATTTCAAAACTTTTCAACTCTTTTCAAAACTTCCCGCCAGTATTGTTTTTCTGCATCAATTTGTTTGACAATATCAGAATCAATTGTTGCTGTGCCTCTGGAGCGATTATATAATGCTAGCATGCAAGCCCTATGCTCCACACTCCATTTATATATATATATATATATATATATATATATATATATACTATTTATAAAAGTAGTATAGAATAGAATAGATATAAATATAGAATATAAATATAGCAGCATATAAAAAGTGTATAACGGTACATGTGAGATGAGATAATGATGAGGTATTTTGGTGGAGTGACGATAAAATGTGTGAATGTCTTGTTAGATGGAGTTTGTGAGTCTTACAGCTTCTGCTATGAAGCTGTTCATCAGTCTGTTTTTTCTACACTTAATGCTCCGCAGTCTCCTGCCCGAGGGGAGCGGAACAAAAAGTGGGTGTGCTAGGTGAGTGGGGTCCTTCATGATGCAGGAAGCTTCCATGTGACGCGTTGATGCTGGAGCACAAGACGCTCTCCACCACACATCTGTAGAAGGAGGTGAGAACTGAGCTCCTGAGTCCGGCTCTCCTCAGCCATCTGAGGAAGTAGAGCCGCTGATGTGCCTTCCTGACCAAGCTGGAAGTGTTGGTGTTCCAGGTGAGGTTGTTACTCAGGTGCACACCCAAGTACCTGTAGCTGGAGACCACTTCCACCACAGATCCCCGACATGTAGAGGGGTGTGGGTGTGTTTGCCCCTTCTGAAGTCCACAATCATCTTCTTTGTCTTTTTAACGTTGATGCAGAGGTTGTTCTTTCTGCACCAACCCTCCAGGTGTTCCACCTCCTGTCTGTACATGGACTCATCACTGTCTGTGATACATCCAACCACTGCTGTGTCATCTGCAAACTTCACAATATGACAGCTCGGATGGATAGGTGAGTAGTCATATGTTAACAGCGTAAACAGGAGGGGGCTCAGCACACAGCCCTGAGGAGAACCAATGCTTAGGGTTTTTGTGGAGGAGGTGGTGTTGTGGATTTTGCAAAAGAACTAGAGAATTGATTTATCAATTGTCATTGATGTTTGATGTTTATAATTTTAGTATTCAAACTTATAAATTACTACCTATCTAGTTAATGGTCCCCCCACTTTCTTTAGTTGTTTACTGTGCTTAGTGGAATTAATTATCAAAACTATACACAAATAGATATATAAGGATTAGCTGGGTATTTGCAGTCATGCTACAATTACAGTTAACAAGTATCTAACCTGCTTACAGTTCGATTGAAAGCAGTTTATTATGTGCTATTTGCTTGTAGTGCATTTTAATGGTTAGCACATTTGCCTCTCGGCGGGGGGGATTCAGGTTTGATTCCCAATCTGGGTGGACTGCTCATGGTCTCCCTGTGTTCGCATGGGTTTCCTCCAGGTTCTTTGGTTCCCTCCCAGTCTAAAAACATTGAATGCTCTAAACTTCCCCATATAGAGTGTTTGTGTGTGTGTCTGTGTGAATGAGTGTGCCCAGAGATAGATTGGCACCCTGTCCTGGGTGTATCTGCCCAGGGCCTGAAACGCTCTCCCATGGATGGGCATGTGGATACACACCCCCCCCCCCCACCCTAGTAGATGATTAAGTGGAAGATAATAAATAATTGAATAATGAATTAATTTAAAGGACCAGAATATTTGAAGGTGAAATTTACATAACTTGATTTCACATAACTGGCGGCACGGTGGCTAAGTGGTTAGCATATTCGCCTCTCCGCTCTAGGGATTCCAGGTTAGAATCCCAATCTGGCTGGAGTTTCCATGTTCTCCCCGTGTCCGCGTGGGTTTCCTCCGGGTTCTCTGGTTTCCTCCCACAGTCCAAAAAACATCAATCAAGGTCAATTGATTTCTCCAAATTGCTCCATACAGAGTGTATTTGTGTGAGTGTGCCCATTGATAGATTGTCCTGGGTGTATCTGCCCAGCGCCCAAAACGTTCTCCCCTGGATGGGCATGTGGAACCACACCGCGACCCTAGTAGAGGATAAATCGGAAGATAATGGATGGATTGGTTTTAGATAAATTGATTTTGATGTCACTTATCTTTTTATGTGCTTTTTTATTTACCTCGCTAGATGGAGCTGAAACTGGGGTACTGAAGCTGCGGCCTCCTGCTCTACAGC
The DNA here is from genome assembly GCA_019802505.1 of Corydoras sp. C115. Classification (NCBI taxonomy): domain Eukaryota; kingdom Metazoa; phylum Chordata; class Actinopteri; order Siluriformes; family Callichthyidae; genus Corydoras; species Corydoras sp. C115. Next base: position 9,555,345 of record JAFMOC010000003.1, read on the forward strand.
TATACTCTTCTCCTCGAAGCTGGTCTCTACACTGCGCATGCTCAGTTGTAGTCCGCGCGAGCGCTTTGCTTGTCTTGGTGTTTGGAAGCGGTGTTTTGGGGTGTTTCAGTTCAAACCACTTCCACGATGACTGTGTTGGGTTTTCTGACACGGGCGGTGGTGAGTAGTTACACATTTAAAGCTTGTGTTAGTTCTATAATTAGCCTAACCTGACAAAAAGCGACTAACTGCAGGGCGGACTGTTGCACACTGTGTTATTGCCAGTCGTTTCTGCTCGGATGGGATGTAGCTTAGCAACCTGACGTGCTAACGGTGACAGTAGAGTTTAAGTTGTGTAATCTGGTTAACAAATAAACCTTTGGAACTGATTACAACGTGCTATAAGTTATCTTTTACAATCCCCCGTCCATACCATGCAGTCCAGCCTTGAGCGCTAAACTATTTAACAGAAAGTTTTAACCAAACCTTTGATTTGTACTGGAAGACACTCCGTAAGTTTAACAAATCCTGTTACGTCACAGTACATACACTTTGCAGGTGAGAAGATGAATACAAATGTAACTGTAAAACTGCTAACTTTGAGTTTTATTCTGAGTTGAATTTTAATTCGTGCGCAATTTTGAGAAATTCAGCAATTCAATTTACATCTGTAGCTTGGTTGACTTTTATCTATATTTCATTCACCCAAATGTTTAAATGCTTTATGAGTAGTTTTGTTTAAATTGCAGTAACAGAAGACAACAGCAGTAACAGTAATCATTCACATGAAAAGCTGGAAAACTCAAATGTTTAAGGGAAACAATTCTGCTACACTTTACGATATTTTTCGTTCTAATACCAGTATGACAGTGTTATGAACTGAGCCAGATGTTATTTTATTTCCTAATTTAATCAGTCATTTAGGTCAATCACCCTCTTTGTCTGATCATGACAGAAATACAGAACATTAAGTTGACATTGAAAAGTACCAATTTAGCACCAATAATTATTTTCTGCATGAGATCAGACTATATACCAGCAATTTTGATGCACTTTATTTTAGGGGTGTAACGGTACACACAATTCACGGTTCGGTTCACACCATGGTAAGGACCTTATGGTTCATTTGAATTTGGTACAGCAAGGGCCAAATTTAACACATCTAATATATTTAAAACATTAAATGCAATTTAATACATTCAACATGTTTAATCAAATGTCTTAATTAAATACATTATTGATTAAATATGTTATTGATTGGTATAAATTATTCAGTTAAACACCCATATAGTTTTTTATTTTTTATTTTTTAATTCAGTTACTTTGTATTTGATGCATACCTTAAAAGATAACTGCCTTTACTGTTTTCAATTCATAAATAATCTTTCTCACTGTAAAATGATTGATTTTAAAATGTGAGAATTTGTAATTTAGCACACTTTCCATTGCTGAGCAGCAGCTATTGCCTTTGTCCTTGGCATTATGTTAGCACATACCTGAATGCTTCAGACTTGCAAAATGCCAAAAAGTTTAATTTCACAGTGATTATACTTGCTGATCAGCAATTAGATTTGCAGCATCTTAATTATAACAGAAGCACATACTAAAATGTCACAAGATATAAATATATCTGAATATGTTTTTTAAACACTTTTTTCATAGACTAAGACCAGCATGCCGAACCCATCCTGCCTGGTAAAGCCAGTGTGTTTGACAAGAATCCCTGGCCGTTACTTAGCCCATCAGGAGTCTTTACCAAAATTGCCTGTGCCACCTTTAAATCAGACTTGTGATCGCTACCTATCTGCTCTTGAGCCTATTGTGGATGCTGAGGAGTTGAAACATACATGTCAGTTGGTAAAGGAGTTTCAGCTGCCTGGAGGAGTGGGTGAAACACTGCAAAAAGCCCTGGAACAGCGGGCAAGCAAACAGGAGAACTGGGTAAGCTAATTAACTTAACAGAGAAAATTTCAAGTTGCCAGTTGCCTTATGAGTCTAGACACTATGAAGACAAGAGACGGGCATTGTCACGCCCACATTATGATATTATTTAAAGAGGTTAACAGGTCTGTTGATGGAACCATGGGTACAGATATAATATATAAATATATAATATAAAAGTAATTCTGTCTGCTAAAGCAGCTTTACAGTGTTATGAGCCTAAACCCCCAACCAAGCAACAGTAGCAAGAAAAAACTTTTATGTTGTTTTTTAAGGAAGAAACCATGGGAGACCAAGTCTCTATGGGTATCCTTTAACAGTGTACAACAGCCATTTACAGATTGCAAAGTAGTTAGGTATTTGTGTTCAAATAGTGGAAAAAAAATATAAGTCTACTAAGTCTAGCTTGCATAACTGCAACGCTATCAGTCCAACAGAAATTCAGAGTGCCCCCCTTGGTATTGATTGGAGATGTTTGTGTGACCCCCAACCTAACCCGCCAACCTCAAATACTGTTGGCATAATGTTAATAGATTTAAGTGTAGGTTCTGGAAATGCCTGAACCTACATTCAGACAACTAGCCCAGTGCCTTGTGCCGTTTACTAAGCAGTGGCTTTTGCCTGGCCACTTTGCCATACAGGCCTGATTGGTGGATTGCTGCAGAGTTGGTTGTCTCCTCCTGCAAGGAATGCTGGAGGTCTGACAGAGTAATCATCGGGTTCTTGGTCACCTCCCTGACCAAGGCCCTTCTCCCCCGATCGCTCAATTTAGACGGCCGGCCAGCTCTAGGAAGAGTCCTGGTGGTGTAGGACTTTACAGTGGTTCCAAACTTCTTCCATTTACGAATGATGGAGGCCACTGTGCTCATTGGGACCTTCAAAGCAGCAGAAATTCTTCTGTATCCTTCCCCAGATTTGTGCCTCGAGACATTTTTGTCTCGGAGGTCTACAGACAATTCCTTTGACTTCATGCTTCGTGTTTGCCCTCTGACATGCAGTCAACTGTGGGACCTTATATAGACAGGTGTGTGCCTTTCCAAATTATGTCCAATCAACTGGATTTACCACAGGTGGACTCCATTTAAGCTGTAGAAACATCTCAAGGATGATCAGTGGAAACAGGATGCACCTAAGCTCAATTTTGAGCTTCATGGCGAAGGCTGTGAATACTTACGTAAATTTGATTTCTTAGTTTTTTATTTTTAATACATTTTCAAAGCTCTCAAGAAAACTTTTTTCACATGGCCATAATGGGGTATTTTTTTGTAGAATTTTGAGGAAAGAGATTAATGTAATACAATTTGGAATAAGGCTGTAACGTAAGAAAATGTGGAAAAAGTGAAGTGCTGTGAATACTTTCCGGATGCACTGTATATGGTACCTCCTCACTAACGGCCCTCTCTGGACATCTGTGTAGGAGCAGTTCATTCCCCAAAGCTCTTTTTTCACAACTGTCACAAGCGGAGATGCCAGAAAGAATTTGAGACATACATTACAAGACAAAAATAATGACTATTGGAACAGTTTAAGATTTTGATGACCACCAACTGCAGACACAAGAGTGTTAATGAAACAGATATTTTAGTCTGCATTTTACTTTCTTAGGCCACTGCTAATTCTCACTTATTCTGTACCACTCTTTCAAGCTTCTCTCTTCTTAACTTCTTGCACAGACGTAGACTGCCCACAGATTACATGTTACATTACCTGCTTCCCTCACTCTGACACTTATTTAAAAATCAGCATTTGATTGCTGTATCACCGCCATATTATCCTGATGCCTGAAAAGACATGATAAAAAGAACCAAATTTGTCTTTTTTGATAATGTACTTTTGCAAATACATACACTACAGTTTAGAGTTTTTACATTTTAACTTTTACGATTATTGTTGACATTTTCACATTTCAAATTCAGTAAATTACATGAAATGATCATTTGCTGTTTTAGGAAAAACATATTCGTCTCATTAGGTTGGGTCTGGTAGTGCAAATTATTACTAATAGATTACAATACATTATCCCTATAAAGTATAATACAAGAAAGTATAGTATTGTATGAAAGTATAGTACAATAAATTATCCTTATGACTCACAGATCTAAATGTGTATCTTTAACATATTTATATATCTTTATAGTATATCAATAAATAATATAGTTTTTATATTGTAAACAACTTGTCTCACTTGTATTTTTTGTTTCTAAAATGTCTTAATAAATCGACTTAAAATAAGGATCCACGGTTCAGATATGGAATATCTAAAATGTCAAGTGCACATTTTTTCATATAAGAGAAATTCTCACAAGTAGCAATACTAAAACTTTAAATTAATCCAACCCCCTTGTCTCTCTTTCCTGAATGTTTTTCTTTTCATTGCAGCTTTCAGACTGGTGGTTAAAAATTGCATATCTGGATTATCGGATGCCAGTGGTTGTCCATTCAAGTCCAGGTGTTGTTCTTCCTCGCTTAGAATTTAATGACCGACAAGGTCAAATAAGGTTAGACACCATACTGAAAACTCTGCAGTTATTTAGGTTAATCTGAGGTTTATGTGTTTGTCTCTGGAGCAGAGAATAATTCAAACATTAAATTAATCGGATGGGTTTGTCATGTTTGGCTCATTTATAGGATTAGTCAGTGGTTTGGTGTGTCACAAGACATATGACAAGAGAAGTGACCTTTGTACACAGTAACCCACTCTGCTATAGGAGCTATTTAGAGAGTGATGAATGCTATTTTATCAGATAATGCTTTTTGGAAACTAGATGGAGATTTAGATTTAGTCAAAGCTATTTAAAGTTGTGGACTTTTCACTATTACTATTGTCAGTCATTATACTATTGTGTTAAGAATGTTGGAATCACAAAAGTTAATTGATTTTGAGTGTTGACATGCTTTAACATGAGATTTTTTTAATAGATATGCTGCTAAATTAATTGCTGGAGTTTTGGATTTCAAGACCATGATTGACAAGTGAGTGTCAATGTAATGTTTTAAACACAAATGTATCAAATAGAATAAGGAGTGAGCTTGGTCACAGGCACCACTTTGTTAACAGATTACTGGACTTGCATTACCCAGTTCAGTTCACTCTGTTTTTTAGTGAAACTTTGCCTGTGGAATATCTTGGTGGGAAGCCGCTGTGTATGAATCAGTACTACCAGGTTCTGTCATCCTGTCGGATACCAGGGACCCAGCAGGACTCAGTGGTGAATTATGCTTTGAGCAAAAGTCCTCCAACGCACATTACTGTGATACATAAACACCAGGTCAGCAATAATAATCACTGTTTTGTAACAAGTAAAAGATGAAAAATAAATAAAATAATGTACGTGTACGTGTGTGTGTGTCGAATCCCCATCTGGGTGGAGTTTCCATGTTCTCCCCGTGTCCGCGTGGGTTTCCTCCGCGTTCTCCGGTTTCCTCCCACAGTCCAAAAACATGAATCAAGTCAATTGAGTTCTCCAAATTGCCTGTCTGTGTGTGTGAGTGTGTGCCCAGCGATAGATTGGCGCCCTGTCCTAGGTGTATTATATATATATATATATATATATATATATATATATATATATATATATATATATATATATATATATATATAGACACACACACACACATATATATATATATATATATATATATATATATATATATATATATATATATATATATATATATAAATATAATATATATATATATACACAGTGGTGTGAAAAAGTGTTTGCCCCCTTCCTCATTTTTTTGCATGTTTGTCACACTTAAGTGTTTCAGAACATTCATTCATTCATTCATTATCTCCCGCTTTATCCTCTATTAGGGTCGAGGTGGGGTTCCCCATGCCCATCCAGGGGAGAACGTCTCGGGCGCTGGGCAGATACACCCAGGACAGGGCGCCAATCCATCGCTGGGTACACACTCACACACTCAAGCACACTCTATATGGGGCAATTTAGAGAACTCAATTAACTTGATCCATGTTTTTGGACTGTGGGAGGAAACCGGAGAACCCGGAGGAAACCCACGCGGACACAGGGAGAACATGGAAACTCCACCCAGATGGGGATTCGAACCGTGAATCCCTAGCGCTGAGAGGTGAACGTGCTAACCACTAAGCCACCGTGCCACCGTTTCAGAACATCAAACCAATTTAAACAATAGTCAAGGACAACACAAGTAAACACAAAATGCAATTTGTAAATGAAGGTGTTTATTATTAAAGGAGAAAAAAATCCAAACCATCATGGCCCTGTGTGAAAGAGTGATTGCCCCCTTGTTAAAACATACTATAACTGTGGTTTTTAACACCTGAGTTCAATTTCTCTAGCCACACCCAGGCCTGATTATTGCCACACCTGTTCTCAATCAAGACATCACTTAAATAGGAGCTGCCTGACACAGTAAAGTCCACCAAAAGATCCTTAAAAGCTACACATCATGCCGAGATCCAAAGAAATTCAGGAACAATTGAGAAATAAAGTAATTGAGATCTATCAGTCTGGAAAGGGTTATAAAGCCATTTCCAAAGCTTTGGGAATCCAGCGAACCACAGTGAGGGCCATTATCCACAAATGGCGAAGACATGGAACAGTGGTGAACCTTCCCAGGAGTGGCTGGCCGCCCCAAATTACCCCAAGAGCGCAGCGACGACTCATCCAAGAGGTCACAAAAGACCCCACAACAACGTCCAAAGAACTGCAGGCCTCACTTGCCTCAGTTAAGGTCAGCGTTCATGCCTCCACCATCAGAAAAAGACTGGGCAAAAATGGCCTGCATGGCAGAGTTCCAAGAAGAAAAACACTGCTGAGCAAAAAGAACATTAAAGCTCATCTCAATTTTTCCAAAACACATCTTGATGATCCCCCAACACTTTTGGGAAAACATTCTGTGGACCGATGAGACAAAAATGGAACTCTTTGGAAGGTGTGTGTCCCATTACATCTGGCGTAAAAGGAACACTGCATTTCAGAAAAAGAACATTATACCAACAGTAAAATATGGTGGTGGTAGTGTGATGGTCTGGGGCTGTTTTGCTGCGACAGGACCTGGAAGACTTGCTGTGATAAATGGAACTATGAATTCTGCTGTCTACCAAAAGATCCTGAAGGAGAATGTCCGACCATCTGTTCGTGAACTCAAGCTGAAACGAACTTGGGTTCTGCAGCAGGACAATGATCCAAAACACACCAGCAAGTCCACCTCTGAATGGCTGAAGAAAAACAAAATGAAGACTTTGGAGTGGCCTAGCCAAAGTTCTGACCTGAATCCTATTGAGATGTTGGGGTATGACCTTAAAAAGGCCGTTCATGCTCGAAAATCCTCTAATGTAACTGAATTAGAACAATTCTGCAAAGATGAGTGGGCCAAAATCCCTCCAGAACGCTGTAAAAGACTCATTGCAAGTTATCGCAAACGCTTGTTTGCAGTTGTTGCTGCTAAGGGTGGCCCAACCAGTTATTAGGTTTAGGGGGGGCAGTCACTTTTTCACACAGGGCCATGATGGTTTGGAGTTTTTTTCTCTTTTAATAATAATAAACCTTCATTTACAAATTGCATTTTGTGTTTACTTGTGTTGTCCTTGACTATTGTTTAAATTGGTTTGATGTTCCGAAACACTTAAGCGTGACAAACATGCTAAAAAACAGGAAATGAGGAAGGGGGCAAACACTTTCTCACGCCACTGTATATATATATATATATATATATATATATATATTTTTTTTTTTTTTTCTATCAAATGAGACTCTTCAGATTGTTGCATGTTATGTTGCAATGGTTTGAGAATAAACTATACTTTATAGTTTATTTTATGGGCGGCAGGGTCGATTAGTAGTTAGTAGAGCAAATTCGCCTCTCAGCACTAGGGAGTTTCCATGTTCTCCCCGTGTCCGTGTGGGTTTTCTCCGGGTTCTCTGGTGTCCTCCCACAGTCCAAAAACATGGATCAAGGTCAATTCAATTCTCCAAATTACCCCATATAGAGCGCCCGAAACATATCCCACTGGATGGGCATGGGGAACCCCCCCGCGACCCTAGTATATAAGATATACTTATGCTGGTAGCATGCCTTCCAAATACCTGTTTTAATGAAAATCTAAATTATGTTTTGTCAGCTGAGTGTTTACAAAAGCACAGTCAAATACTGAAGTGTAAAAGCATAACACATAACGTATGTTTATCAAACTGTTTTCTGTAGAAACTTAATATCTCCTTGTTTGTTCTAGTTTTTTGTTTTGGATGTATATAACTGTGATGGCACACCATTGACTGTGGATCAGCTCTGTCATCAGTTGGAAAGGATTTGTGACTCATCTTTGCAGACCAACTCAGAACCTATTGGCATTCTGACCTCCAACCACCGCAACAGCTGGGCCAAAGCCTATATTAACCTAATTAAAGGTTAGAGTTAAATGCATCATTGTGGTACAGTGCATCTTTTAACCAAACAGTATTCCTATAATTTGTCCAGACTCAGCTAAACATATTTGTGTAGTGCAAGTGAGGCCTTTTTTTTACCAATGATTGGGTAAACTCTGTTATGACTATGCTGATTGGATCACACACGGACAGCATTATATTCAACTGTGCCGAGACACTGAGGGGAGCTCGTTTTCTTTCCAGTTGCTCAAAAGGAGTGCCACCCCAAAAGTAAGAGCTGCCCTTTCCTGCCAGTCTCTGTGTCCTATGGGGACTTTTACAGTTGTACTTAATTTTGTCTACTTGTGACTCAGTCAGATCATGTCTTTATGAAAGTTCAGAAAAGGCCCCAATTGTTGTTTTTTTTAGACCCATTGAGTAAGGTATCTTATTAATAAAGCATTTTATTTTTAGACAAAGTCAACAAAGAGTCAGTACAAGTGATTCAGAAGAGCATCTTTACTATGTGTCTGGACGCACCAATGCCCAATGTCTCAGATAAGATGTACTACACACAAGCTGCTGTGCAGATGCTACATGGAGGAGGCAGCCAGTGGAACAGCAGCAACCGTTGGTTTGACAAAACACTTCAGGTTAGCAATTCTTACAATTCTTACAATAAGTGTTAAATAAGCTACTCGTCAAAGGCCAACATTTAAGAAGCTGCTTAATTGATCTGGGTCTTGTTTTATGGTAGGAATATATTGAAATGTTACTTAAAAGAAGCTTTAAGTTTTTTGTAAGTTTCTCTTATCTTTTAAACACGTCCTCAAAAACTGAGACAAAATCTAACTTGTTTACATATAGTTTTATCTGTTTATGACAAAGGTGTGTAAAACTAGGATTGTCGGCTAATTAAATTATAAAACTAAAGTCAAGTATTACATAATTCCTGATTTCTTGCGATACAGCACATTGTCAGTTGTCCTGACTATTTCCTTTGGAAATTGTTATAATCTGGTTAATTGTTTCAACAGTTAAGGCAAGTCCTTGTGTTAACTTTAAATATATAAATATAATATTTACATGATACAAAGCTATATATAATTATGTACATTAAAATGTGTGGACACAAACTTTTTTTTTTTCTTCTTTTTCCTTTTTAAATCTATATGTACACAATTATAGGATAAAGTATAAAATCTAAATAAATTGAGGCAGTAAATTCACAAAACTCCTAAAAGCATTTTGACTCTTGTTCACTGCCACTCAATAAAGTCAACGTTTTTTGCCTCTTAATGAGACAAAAAAATTACAAAAATATAAAGACAAATGTAACAAGCTTATCCCATAGTGGGTATATTAGTGTGTCCAGTATGGTTAAATGATTTTTATATCAATCAGTTTGGATTCATGTTGTAACTAATGCATTTTAGTTGAAGGAGAGGATGAATTGTTTACCCAGTCAGAAAAGTTCTGATCCTCTTGATGTACAGATACATTTGAGACAATGCACAAGTGCCATATAAATAAAGTGAACTTGAATTTGAACTTGTAAAGTAAAGTTGGATCCATTAAGCGTCAATTCAGAGATGCTCATTTTAGAGAGAGTGGATGGTAGAATCTGAAGGTTTACGGTGTTTGAAAGATGCAGGTCTAAGCTCATGAGAGGCTGCTTTCAGTGCATAAACCACAAATTGCCAAAATGTTAATGGAATGACCTTGTATGAAACCAGATTGATTAGGATAAAAAAATGTATGATATGTCATTGTATTTTTAAAATATTGTTGTAGTTGTTGTTGCTGTTATTAGTAGTTTAAGTAAATTGTGGTTTAAGGAAGTTGACAAACTAAATGCAATAAACAGCAATAGCAATTATGATGATATATTTCGGACCTTATGAACAGTTTATGCCTTTTGTAATTCTTGTGGGTTGTAATGTAACTATATACTGGTGCAAAACATCATGGCATTTATAACATTGGCTGCTGTTTTTCTCTGTGTAGTTAATCATTGGTGAGGATGGAACGTGTGGTGTAATCTATGAACATGCCCCTGCAGAAGGTCCACCCATAGTGGCGTTAATTGATCATGCGGTAGAGTATGCGTAAGTAGCAGAATTTCCCAGAATCTTTTCTAAAAAATAATTTTAAAGACACTTCTTTAGATTCAAGTTCTATTTAATTTCCTCCATTAGAAGAAAGTCCAAGATGGTTTGTACTTCTATGGTTACACTGCCCATGCCTCAGAAACTGCACTTCAACATCACACCAGAGATTAAGCAGGACATCGAGGATGCCAAGAAACATATTAATATGTAAGCAACTAGTATTCAGTTTTTACATTTGCTATTAATTATTAAATATATATACTCTGTAAATAATTTAGATATACTGATTAACAAATCTATTAGTGGTTTATATGTTGTTGCTGATTACATTAATGTTTCGTAATCTATCAGATGACTTGCTGAACATCACAAGTCAGCGGTTAATGTGGAACCAGCTGAACAGTATTATAACAGCAGTATTATTAATCATTATCTTTATTTAACTAACTTAAATATAGAAGTAAGGGCATCTAGTGTAAAAGTGGACCAAGTGAAATATATAAACAGGGACAAACTTAAATAGAATAATAAGAAGAAACGTTACTGGCACAAACCATATGAATGCCACTTGCTTATGTATGTTATCAGTGGGTGAATAAAGGGTTTAGAGTGCAGATATTGCTAGCTTGACACTAGATTTGTTTTACCTTTACATTATTTTACCAAAGGGTGACATCAGATTATCTTTTATGACAAGACAGAATACTTTAAATCAAGGTAATAAAACTAAACAATAATACTTGAACTGAAACAACACTACTAAAGGCAAAACTTATGGGCTTCCTAATAATGTTTGTGAAAGTTTAAATTAAAATGATAATTTATGTTGTCAGCATAAGGCTGTGTAATTCTACCCTTATATTTAGTCATTTAGCAGATGCTCTTATCCAAAGTGTCTTACAAAGTGAACACAGGGTTGACCACAGCATCCCTGGAGCAATGAAGGTTAAGGGTCTTGCTCAAGGACCCACATTGGTAAATTCAGTGGATCTGTGATTTAAACCCACAACCTTCAGATCACACTACATGATTTTAACCCTAATTGTGCAGTCCCAAGTCTAAAACGGAGAGTTTTAGAGCATGCACCACGCAATTCAATTCTATAGCTGTGCTTGCCACTACAGTTTTAGAAAATATGTTGCTATAAATCTTAATTAATTCAAAGAATACATTAATTTAAGTTAAAATCTTGGTTATATATTATAGATCAGGGGTGCCCATTACGTCGATCGTGATCGCACAGGGGTGTCAGGTAGATCGCGATCGAGATTTGAAAAAAAAAAAAAAAAAAAAAAGCGCTTATCAAGTGCTTTTTACAGCACAGTATTGGAAGCAATTATACACACACGCGCACACATTTTAACACAAACAATGTGATTCATTCTGAATCGTGAGCAGTCTGCCCCCCCACCCACCCACCGTCTCTCTCGCTGGTCCCAAATCTGGCATGTGGCCACGCCTCCGAGCCTAAATCCAAGTCAAGTCAAGTAATTTATTTATATAGCGCTTTTTACAACAGTACATTGTCACAAAGCAGCTTTACAGAATGAAAAGCCTTTAAACCCCCAAAGAGCAAGCCGAAGCGACAGTGGCAAGAAAAAACTCCCTTTTATGTTGTTATTTAAGGAAGAAACCTTGGGAGGACCAAGACTCAATGGGGGACTCATCCTCCTTGAGCGGCCGGGCAGCAACAACAGTGAAGAACAGCCATGTCCAGATACTAAACAAATGGAAAAACTAACAACTAGAAAACTATATGTGAGTCCATTAGGGGGCGTCCTGCAGGACCGCCTTGTCAGGATCCATACAGTATTCGTAAGCAGAGCCATGGATCTCCAGGAAGCCGTGGGACACCTCAAAAGAAACAGACAAAGGAAGGGAGTTAGAGCTAATAATAAAGCACGGCATTTAATTAATAAGTAATTAATTGACACAGTGCAGCATGTGACTCCGGCATCACTGACTAGAGCAGCATAACTAAAAGAGGCAGATACTGCAGACTCTACATAGTTGAGATGGCGCCCCGGAACAGCATCATTCCAGCGCCACACCCCCCCATTAATGATGAGGTGGGTGAAGAGGTGAAATGCCAGCATACACTGATCAGAGATTACCCCCCAACACAGCCAAGTCTGAGATCTACATCTTTATCTACAGGGGATTAGTTAAACGCAAGATTAAATAAATGTGTTTTTAATTTATTTTTTAAAGATTAATAGTGATTCAGAATCACGAACAGTAACTGAAGGCTATTCCAAAGTTGAGGAGCCTTGTGGGAGAACGCTCTTCCACCAGCAGTAATTTTATTTATTCTAGGAGCTAAGAGTAAACCAGCACCTTGAGATCGGAGCTCACGTGTCGGCTGGTACAATTGAATCAGCTCACTCAGATACTGTGGAGCCTGGTTATGTAAAATTTTATATGTTATTAATAACATTTTGTACTCGATACGAAACTTAACTGGTAGCCAGTGCAAGTTTGATAACACAGGAGTTATATGATCAAACTTTCTGGTTTTAGTTAAAACTCTAGCTGCAGCATTCTGCACAAGTTGTAATTTATGTAATGATTTATTAGAACATCCTGTCAGAAGTGAATTACAATAATCTAACCTTGAGGTAATAAAAGCATGAATTAGTTTTTTTTTTTTTTTTTTTTTTTCTGCATCTTGGAGGGAGAGGATATTTCTTAGCTTCGAAATGTTACGAAGGTGAAAAAATGCAATTCTAGTGATATTGCTAATGTGCTTTGTAAAGGAGAGATCTGAATCAATAATGACACCGAGATTATTTACAGATGAACTGGGTCTAATTAAAGAGTTATCAAGGTTTAACATAGTGTTAGAAGCTTTGTTAATTTTGTCCTTGGGTCCAACTATCAAAACTCTGTTTTATCAGAATTTAGCAGTAGGAAGTTTTTTGACATCCACATTTTAATATCTTGGATGCAGTCCTCGAGCTTAGTGACTGAACAACCATCATTAGGGTTAGCTGAAACATATAACTGTGTATCATCTGCGTATGAGTGGAAACTGATTCCATGTTTACGAATAATTGATCCCAATGGAAGCATATATAATGCAAATAGGAGTGGACCCAGAACTGACCCTTGTGGGACACCATATTTAACTTTAGCGAGATCAGAATATTGGTTGTTAACACAGGTGAATTGATATCGATCAGTCAGGTAGGATTTAAACTACTGGAGTGCAGATCCTGTAACACCCACAATGTTTTCTAATCTATCAACTAAGATGTTATGGTCTATAGTGTCAAAGGCTGCACTTTCCCAAAATCCCAAGCACTTCCTCCCGAATCATCTACATTAGATTTATATTACATTACATTAGATAGTTTCTGTTTGTGTTTTTGCACTTTATTTGACTGACAAGATGAGTGAAGGACTTTGCCCCAAAAATAATTGAAATACCAATTTCCTTTAGAGTGGGAGGATGAATATTTTTTTACATTGTCAAACTCAAAATGCATTTGCTTTTATTAATGTTCATGTTCTGTTTGGGGAAATGCAGGTTACAGTGATTGTTTTACATCTGTGCTGTATACTGTGTGTTTGCTTGTTTGGGTGTACTAAAATCAAGTTTTCTCCATGCTATTTGCTGGAATGTCCATCTATCCATTATCTTCCGCTTTATCCTCTATTATGGTCGCAGTGAGGTTCCCCATGCCCATCCAGGGGAGAACGTTTCGGGTGCTGGGCAGATACAACCAGGACAGGGCGCCAATCTATCACTGGGCACAAACACACACACACACACTCTACAGTATATGGGGCAATTTGGAGAATTTAATTGACCTCAATCCATGTTTTTGGACTGTGGGAGAAAACCGGGGACACGGGGAGAACATGGAAACTCCACCCAGATTGGGATTTGAACCGGGATTCGCTAGCGCTGAGAGGCAAACATGTTAACCAATAAGCGGCACGCCCATTTGCTGCACTGTTTTTAATAAAAGAGCAATTTCTGAGAAAATGGCAATCTGAGGCTTTTCTATGCTGATTCGACAATACTAACATGATGTGTGTAAACAGGTTTCAATATAAAAGCCTAAAAAAAAAGATTAACCCCGGTAGATCTCGATGACCTGTCCAATGGAAAAGTAGATCTCGGGCCAGAAAAGTGTGGGCACCCCTGTTATAGATACTAATTAGCATACAGTGTTTTCCCTTTTTTAATGTTAGAGATAATCAGCATGACTGAAACATTTGGTTTTGTGTTTTGACAGAATGGTGGATGACTTGGATGTGAAAGTGATTGTGTTTTCTCACTTTGGTAAAAATGTACCAAAGTCTTTCAAGATGAGCCCTGATGCATTTATTCAGATTGCTTTGCAGTTAGCTTACTACAGGTAATGGAGTTAATGTGCTGACTGTTGAGTAACTTTATTCATGAAATTAAATTTTAAACGTAACAGTTCTGTAAAAATAGCTAAATGTTTAAGTTATTAGATTTGCAAATACACACAATAATTAGAGCTGCTTTATCTAAATAACTGCTGCAGTTTACACTTTTTTTTTTTTTTTTGGATTTGTTAGACTGTATAAACACTGCTGTGCAACATATGAGAGTGCCTCTCTAAGAATGTTCAAACTTGGTCGGACTGACACAATTCGCTCAGCATCCATTGACTCTGCTAACTTCGTCCGTGCAATGGATGATCCTCTCAAAGCGGTAAATAGATTTGCTCATGTTTTTTCCATGACAATTTTTATAGATGATGAACTTTTGGTGAGCTTATGTAATCTTGCATTAAACGAATAACAAAAGTCAAAACGGGCAGTAGGCAAAAAGACAATAATTGCTGAGGTCATTTATTTACTGGGAAAATTTTCCAAAATAATCCAATATTTTCCACATCTTCCAGAATCTTTATGATGGCTGTACAATGCTTGTTCATAACCTTTGTCATGCTAATGAATACATAGTACCTGATGAGAATTTCCTGGGTTCTTCATATATCATATGACACACTTTCACAAATGTGTTTTAAAGACCAGACTTTGAGAGAGAGCCATGTGATTTAAATGAAACAGGGTGCCCACATACACATAATTGTCACCCCATTCATTTAAAAACATCTGACTCTTAATTTTTTCTTTTATAATATCTGCTACTCCTAAAGTTTTAAACTTTTTTTTAACTCACAGTAATGTAATATTTTATAATATATTCTCAATGAATAAATGACCATGCAAAATTTTAGTGTCATTTGTTTATATGCTTTAGAGATTTGTTTTTAAAAAATATTACCACCTTTCCAGTATTGTGTTGGTTCCACATTTTCTGCCAAAACAGCCCTGACCCATGAAGAGGTGGACTCCACCAGACCCCTAAAGGTGTGATGTGGTACCTGGTACAAAGGTGTTAGCTGTAGATCCTTTACCAGTTGTTGAAACTTAGTCATAGAGCCATATAGTTGGCTTTCTTTCTCTGACCACTTTTGATAGATACTGACCTCTGCAGACAGGGACACCCCACAAGAGCTGCAGTTTTAGAGATCTTCTGATCTAGTGCCCTAGTCACAATTTTCCCCTTGCAATACTCATTTAAATCCTTACACTCAACCATTTATTATGCTTCTATTATCTTTAAGAATAAAATGTTTACCTGTTGCCTTATATATTTCACCTACTAACATGTACCAGGATGAAGAGATAATGAATGTTATTCACATAACATTCACATAATGGGGGTCATTTAGCAGACGCTTTTATCCAAAGCGACTTACAAGGTGAGCACAGGGTTAATCACAACATCCCTGGAGCAATGAGGGTTAAGGGTCTTGCTCAAGGACCCACACTGGTAACTTCAGTGGACCTGGGATTTGAACCCCCAACCTTCAGATTGATAGCCCAACACCCTAACCACTGAGCTAACCCGCCCCACCTGTTAGTCTTACATTATGACTACCTGTTAGTCGTCATAATGTAATACATACGTTATACCCTATACACAGTGTTCTGTGTTCAATCATGTATTTTTTGCTTTAAAACCTTCCATGTGTGATTATATTTTGGTGTCCCCCTGTTTTAAATGGTGCATGTGTGTTTGTGTGTGTGTTCACGCGCGTGCATGCGCATTTAATTTTGTTGCGAACAGATACACTTTGCTCATTTGCAGCTGCTATGAGCAGCCATTTCACAATCATTTAAAATGACAAGTTAAATCACTCTTCTGAAATCTAATAATTAAATAAAATTTAACAAATAAATAAAATAAAAGTTAACAAGGGGCACTGCCTTTATTTAAACAAGAACTTGTGTTGACTTCAAAAGTATTGCCTAGGCATTATCAATTCTCCAGAACCATTATCGGATGCCTTCATCAACCTAATGTATTATTTAGAAGGCCTTTCCTGTCCTCTAACCACAAATGTATGCATATTTAGCTACTAAAACTATAAATGAAACCAGGTTTTTCTTTTTTTACAATAAATTGTACTGTATATGGAGGCACGGTAGCTTAGTGGTTAGCACGTTCGCCTCTCAGCACTAGGGATTCCCGGTTCGAATCTCCATCTGGGTGGAGTTTCCATGTTCTCCCCGTGTCTGCGTGGGTTTCCTCTGGGTTCTCCAGTTTCCTCCCACAGTCCAAAGACATGCATCAAGTCAATTGAGTTCTCCAAATTGCCCCATATAGAGTGTGTATGCGTGCGTGTCTGTGTGAGTAACTGTGTGCCCAGCGACAGATTGGCGCCCTGTCCTGGGTGTATCTGCCCAGCGCTCGAAACGTTCTCCCCTGGATGGGCATGGGGAACCCCACCGCGACCCTAATATAGGATAAAGCAGATGATGATGAATGAATGAATGTACTGTATATTAAATATTTACATTGGAATTGTAACTGCATATTATATATATATATATATATATATATATATATATATATATATATTCATTCATTCATTCATTATCTCCCGCTTTATCCTCTATTAGGGTCGCGGTAGGGTTCCCCATGCCCATCCAGGGGAGAACGTTTCAGGCGCTGGGCAGATAGACCCAGGACAGGGCGCCAATCCATCGCTGGGCACACACTCACTCACACACACACACTCTATATGGGGCAATTTTGAGAATTCAATTGACTTGATCCATGTTTTTGGACTGTGGGAGGAAACCGGAGAACCCGGAGGAAACCCACGCAGACACGGGGAGAACATGGAAACTCCACCCAGATGGGGATTCGAACCGGGAACCCCTAGAGCTGAGAGGCGAACGTGCTAACCACTAAGCCACCGTGCCGCCCATATATATAGGGGTTCTTACTTTTATACTAAAACAAATACCAGGGGGTTAATATTGCAGTTCAGATTGTCGCTTCGTATCTTTTTGATTTATGGTGTTCTATCACTTGGCAACACTTGGTTCTCTAAACCCTGAGAAAATGAAAGTGCTCAGTGGTCATTTTTAGCATCCTACTGAGTTTGCAGAAATAGTCAATATGAAGTCATTAGTCCCGTTAGTCCAAATGAAATCAAAACATTTTTATAGTAGATCATGTGTATTAGATTAACAATTGACTTGATTCAGTCATCAAAGTCCGGCAAATGATTCCTCTGATCGTTAGTGATAATGACACATGATAATGTTTGCTTAATAATAGTGCCATCACTCTAGAATTAGGGCAGAATTTATGGTGAGATGCTGGTAACATAAAAAAAAGTTATTTAAAAAAGTTATAGTAGCAAAAATAGTGTAGCAGGTAGAATTTAACACGGTGCAGCACAAGACTCCAGCATTACTGACAAAAGCAGCCTAATTAAAAGGGGTAGTAAGTGTGGACTTCCTGAATTCACTACATTCAGTACCACACTCTTTACTAATGGTAAGCTGAGTGAAGTGGTGAAATGACAACACTGACCTCAAATATCTCAAAGATGGTCAGGGCTCTGTGCAGTCCAGTCAAATTCTTCCTTATCAAACTCACATATTCATGGCTTCATAAACCTTATTTTGTGCACTGGGGCACAGTTGTGGTGGAACACAAAACTAAATAAATAACTGAAACACAATGACCAAGAGGTGCATATTTAGCTGAATTATTTATGAGTTTTCTATAACCTGTTTTAGATGTTTTGTACCGGTGTAAAAAAACTGTTTTTATATTTTTGTAAAGAATTTTTTTTAGTTCAAATGAAAACTCATCATAGATGTCACTAGGGTACTATGGTTAGTGGGTAGTGCAAAAAGGAGGTACTGGAATCAAAACCTAGACAAACCAGACAAGGTCCATTTTGTGTGGAGTTTGCACGCCCTTTCCATACCTGACTGGATTTTCTCCTACTGTACAAAAGATTAAGTAGTTAAATTGGTAATCTACAATTGATGTGTGTTTTGTGTGTCCTTTTGTTAATGCAGTGGATTGGCAATGTCACCATGTTATATGATATTGTATGATATTGTAGTGTTTAAAATAATAATAACAGTGAATCTGTACTATTCTGACAGAATTCTGAGAAAGCGAGCTTGTTGGAGAAGGCAGTTAAGGCACACCGATCATACACAGACCTGGTAAGACACACACACACACACACACACACACACATACACAGGGATATATAGATATATATATATCTCCAACCATTCATTATCTTCCGCTTTATCCTCTATTAGTGTCGCGGAGAGGTTCTCCATGCCCATCCAGGGGAGAACGTCTCGGACGCTGGGCAGATACACCCAGGACAGGGCACCAATCTATCGCTGGGCACACACTCACTCACACAGACACACACTTTATGGGGCAATTTGGAGAACTCCATTGACTTGATACATGTTTTTGGACTGTGGGAGGAAACCGGAGGAAACCCACGCAGACACGGGGAGAACATGGAAACTCCACCCAGATGGGGATTCGAACCTGGAATCCCTAGCGCTGAGAGGCGAACGTGCTAACCACTAAGCCACCGTGCCGCCTATATATATATATATATATATATATATATATATATATATATATATATGTGTGTGTGTATGTAACAGGTGCCTATGGCACCTGTTTCATTGGTTTGTTTGGTGCACGTGGTCGGATGTCTTTGTGTATTTATTTCCTGTATTCCCCGTCCTCCGTGCACGTCATTATTTTATGTTCACTCGTTGCTTTGTACCTCTTTGCTGTTCTACACCTTTAATAAACCCTGATATTCTGCTACCTTCGTGCCTGGCTCCCTTCAGCGCGTTAAAGTGCGGCGGCTCTGCGCTCCATATGTGCAGCCGCTTTAATATATATATTAAAATTTATATAATTTTAATATATATATACATACAAATGTTTTAAGCATTGTCAGATTGTGGGATACATACCAGTTTTAAAAAGATTAATAGATTAATTAAAGTCTTGTTGGAAAACAATTTTGTGTTTTTTTTTTTTTGTTTTTTTTTTTAGCCTAGAAGCAGATTTTATCTGCTGTGGAGTTCTGCATTGACAATTCATTTAAAATTTACATTTATTTTTAAAGATCATTATGTTTTATTTGAAACATTGACACCCCTCTAGTACTACTACACAATATAGTGTATGTTGCTCAGGTAAGACATTTGGGCCAACAAGTTCAAACAGGGTCAGGATTTAGCATTAATAGGTGTTCACTAATAAAAATTGTGTTTGTTTGTGTAGGCTATCCGCGGTCAAGCCATAGACAGGCATTTACTTGGCCTAAAGCTCCAGGCAATGGAAGACTTACCTGCCCTCCCAGATGTCTTTAGAGATGCATCATATGCTGCAGCAAACCACTACAAGCTTTCAACTAGTCAGGTACCAATGAAAGAAAATAGTTTTTGGTGCCTGTACTAAGCAGCCATGAGCCATACTGAATCTTTGAGTATTTTTTTTTCCTTCTCTGTCCTACACTGTTAATGACCCTTTATTCAGGTTCCAGCCAAGACAGACTGTGTTATGTGTTTTGGACCAGTGGTGCCAGATGGCTACGGTGTTTGTTACAACCCAATGGAGAAGCACATTAACTTTGCCGTCTCTGCCTTCAGTAGCTGTGCGGACACCAATGCCACACGACTAGCCCAAGCTCTAGAAAATGCTTTGGTTGACATGAAGAGTCTCTTGGAGCAGACACCCAAGGCCAAGTTGTGAGAAGTGATACAGTTTGAGATGAGGCTCATGGTATTGATTAGTATTAAATGTCTTTGAAGCAACTATTAAATGATAATTTTGTGCAATTAACAAGCGATTTGGCATTAAAACCAGTAACTGTGAAAAAAAAAAAAAAAAAAAAAAAAAAACATTGGTAACAGATTTCATGCGAATTGTTAACAGATGCACTGATGGCCTGCTGCAATGTTTTGGTGATGTCCGCATGAAGAAGTCAGGACAGTATGTTTTAGATATGACCTTGAGGAGCCTGATTAATTAATGTCTTATTATTTCTTCCTGAATATGGGAGAAGCCTGTAATATGACAGTATTTAAATTATTGATTTAAAATGACCTGAATCTTAACAACCTAAAAACATTTTAAAGCACATGCAAGAGAATTATTGAAGAAAACTGATACCACCATGTGCCATGACAATCTATATTGAAATACTTACAAATTAAAGAAAAGTTAGTAAGACCTAAAGAGAGAAAATCAATCAATGCGTGCAAAGCAGTGCCTTATTTAACCTGTGTTTAAGTATGTTCTACTTGTTTGTATGTTTACTTAAAACTAATTACCTATAGAGGTATTTAAATCTATATTAGGCCTGGTATTAAAAACTTGTTTTAATCAGATTAGCTGTCTGCTCTGAAATTAAATCAGTGAAAAGAAATCTCTAGTATGTATGTAGTATCATTAAGGGCATAAGAGTGATTTATTTTTATTTCTAAATTAGTAGGAAGGCATTAAAAAATGATTATTTGGATTTTCAGATGTCAAAGTACTTACTGATTTGAATGTAAAGATCTGTATAGTTTCCTGTAAATACTGTTGCTGTGGTGTGAAACCTTTTTAACGGTAACACTTTAGTATTTAATTTTATTGTACTTATACTATTGTAATAAATTGTGTTCACAGCTGCCCTTCAAAATAAATATTTTATAAGAGAATGCCACTGATGGTATTCATAGTTAACATTTATTTATATTCTACAATTGCAATTATAAAATTCTTTCATATAATAAAAAAATAATTTTATTTTATTTTCACAAAATAAAATGGCAGTTAAATTTTTCAGCGGTAATTCACCTCCATTCTATTAAAAAGTATAAAAGAATAAGAAATGTATAAGAAACAACAGGAGTTACATCATAATTAATTTACACCCCACCGACATAATGACTGACCATATTTTACACACTAAGATGTGTGACTTGCTAAATGTCCATTAGAACTGGAAATGAGAGTTTGTTGGATTGTCATTCCTGTCACTTTTTTAAAAATGGGGTATATATCAAAATCACACATATGACAGTCATGTGTCCAGATACTTTAGGTCAAGTTGTTTTCATCAACAAATTAAAGCTGAATAAATTTAACAGACCTTAGAAACACTGGGAACATGAAAACTGCTGTGGTTATTGAACATTTTAAATTAATGCACATGTATATGGCATGAAACATTATGGGCCCTATTTTGGCAACAACCATGCAATTTGCAGCTTGATTTACACCTCTCCCATGATTTATTTACAATAATAGACAACATTGAGTGGCGTTTAGAAAACGGCACAACCCTTATTGCGTTTTGCAAACGGTTGTAAAAGCACTATGATAAAAAAAAAAAACCAATATTTAATTCATAAATGTGTTTGTTTAAAACAAAACTATCAACAATTTGGTGTTCCGCGATGTAATCTAGACGTGATATAGTATGATTGCTGGGTTACAGAACACAGGTTTAGTGCTTCTTGGAAATTGACTCGCTGTTTTTATTAATCTGCATTTCCATTAATGGTGCATGATTTAAAATAATGTTGTACTATGTTTGTATGTTTCACATATTAATACAAATGTGTCAGACCTGTGCATTATTTTCAGTAATGTTGTGGATGGAAAAACGGCAAATGTCCAAACCAAATGTCATTGAGACTCATGACTCATTTTTAGTATTTAAACCTTTTATTGTGAAGTAGTTTACCACATCAACCTATAAATTAATCATTACATAAATGGAAAATTAATATATAAAAAGGTGAGTTTACAGTTACAGATAACAGGCCGCTAACACATTAACCATTTATTTAAATATAGCAACAGAACAAGTCAGGCGTTTGTGTAGGAAGTAACTGCTGTAGCTTTGTATAACCTGTTGTACATCGTAAATCTGCGCGTCGGCACCCCTAGACTCACGGTAATACCCATATTTTATCCTAATCGTTGTTAAATTAAATAGTCTGTTTGGGCATTCTTGTTGTTAGATATAAAACTACTGTCGGTTAGTTAGGATATAACTGTATATAGAATAAATGGTTTCAGTTCTAGTTTCGGTCTACTGCCTATTTACACCTTGCGTTGAACGTCTGATTGTTTCGGAGGGGCCGTGACCTAGTTTTATCCGCGCTATTTAAGAATCGTATATACGCTGACGCGACAGCCTCTCGTGTGAAGACCTATTCGTGTAAAGACCTGCGAGTCTACCTGCGCGAGACCTATTCGTGTAAAGACCTGCGAGTCTACCTGCACGAGTCCACTGAGCAAGGACAACGACAAGGCAACTAAGGACATCTCTAAGTAGCCAATCCATTTTCTTACCCTTTCACACCTTTCTCTTCAGCATGTGTTTTCAGTTCATCCCTGTCATTTCCTCCTCACACAGACGCTCCTTTCCTCAGAGGAGAAGGCGCACTCTTGCACACGTGCGAGCTCTGCAGCAAGTGAATACAAGCGAGCCCTTCGCCTTCTCTGCAGGACTATGGAATTGTCAGTCAGCCACCAAGAAATCTGATTTCATTCCTGCTTTTGCGGCTCATGCTGGTCTTCAGGTTTTAGCCCTCACTGAGACGTGGATTCGTCCCGAGAATTCCGCGACACCAGCTGCCCTTTCAACGAATTTCCACTTCTCTCACTCTCCTCGTATCGGCAAAAGAGGAGGTGGTACAGGTTTGCTTATTACCCACAAATGGAAATTCTCTCCTCTTACACTTTTATCAAACACTGTCTCATTTGAATTCCATGCACTGACAATCACTAAACCGGTTAAATGTCATTTTCTTGTCATCTATCGCCCCCCAGGTCAACTAGATAACTTAGTCGAGGAATTCGATATGTTATTATCATCTCTCCCAGATGATGGTTGTCCTCGGCGATTTCAACTTAGACCGACCGTACGCCACTGAGTTTCTTTATCTTATCTCCAGCCTGGACCTCTATCTACTCCGCACCTCAGCTACCCACCAGGCTGGCAACCAGCTCGACCTCATCATGACGCACTCATGTCTCTCTTCGGACATACACATCACTCCACTTCATGAATCAGACCACTTCTTCATACAGTTTTCTGTCTCTCTTCCACCTCCTCCCGTGATCATCAGTAAAACATCTCAGGTACGTCACAATCTTAGCGCTCTCTCTAACACACTCTTTGCCGACTTGGTTACAGATGCCCTTCCTAGCATCAGTAACTTCTTAACCCTTGACACCAACACTGCATCAAGCACATTCTGCTCCACCTTGGCTTCATGTCTTGATCAAGTCTGTTCAAAATCCACCAGGAAAACACACAGTTCTCCATCCAGTCCCTGGCTCACGGAGACGCTTCGGAAGCAACGTACTTCTCTTCGCCGAAAGAAAATGCCATAAGTCTGATCTGTCTTCAGATTTAGAAACATACCAGTCCTCACTTGCCACTTTCTCAAAGAATATAACTGCTGCTAAATCCTTGTTCTTCCAGTCCAAGGTAACATGCATCTCAGATGCCCGCACCTTATTCAGTACCTTCAACTCACTACTAACTCCTCCCTCTCCCTCTCCTAACACTTCTCTGTCAACTGATGTCTTTGCAACTTTTTTTACAGAAAAGATTGAGGGCATCAGCAAACTCTGATCATGATATCAAAACCGCCCGTTCCTGTAGATTCCTTCTTTACAACATAAGGAAGATCAGACCCTTTTTGACTGAACATGCTACCCAACTGCTTGTTCAAGCCCTAGTCCTATCCCAGCTTGATTATTGTAATGCGCTACTGGCCGGTATCCCAGCTTCCACAATCAGACCTCTTCAACTAATTAAAAACTCTGCAGCCCGACTTGTGTTTAACCAGCCCAAGCGAACTCATGTCACTCCATTACTCACTTCCCTCCATTGGCTCCCTGTAGCTGCTCGCATTCAGTATAAGTCACTGACTGACATACAGAACCATTTCTGGATCTTCCCCCTCCTTACCTTCACTCTATCTTTTCAAAATACACTCCGACTCGTTCACTTCGCTCCAGTGATGATTGCCGTCTGGCGATTCCAACTCACCGAGGAGCTAATTCTCACTCCGTGGCGTTCACCACTGCAAAATGGTGGAACGTTCTTCCCAACTGTCCGTAAGGCAGAATCACTAAACAGTTTTAAGAAACTACTGAAGACGCATCTCTTTAACAAATACCTGTTGTAAAAAAAAAGGGGGGGGGGGGGGGCCGCAGCATCGAATAACAATCAGGTTTGATGAATTTACAGTATACAGTTGTGATCAAATTTATTCAACCCCCAATGCTGCGAAGGGTTTTATGGAATTCAGTGCACATTTGTAATTGTGTTCATAATGAAATCTTACAAGGACTTGTTAAAGAACTAAATGCAACTAAGATAGCATCAATTGTTTTTGTCATAAAGTATTAAATGGCCTTTTTGTGATTTCTTCATTGACACAATTATTCAACCCCTTTACAACTACCACTCATAAGAACAGAGGTTCATTCCAGTGTTTTCAATCAGGTATTGAAAACACCTGTGGATGTCAACGAGCAGCAATCAAGCATGATAAGCACCAATTAGGCAGATTTAAAAGGACTGTGATACTCAGCTCCTTCTAGACATCTACTGGTGTGTTTACAAGCATGGTGAAGGCAAGAGAATGGTCCCAGAAGACAAGAGAAGAGGTTATTGCTCTTCACAAGAATGGCAATGGATATAAAAAGATTGCGAAGTTGTTAAATATTCCAAGAGACACTATCGGAAGTATCATTCGCAAGTTCAAGTTAAAGGGCACAGTGGAAACGTTACCTGGTCGTGGCAGAAAGAAGATCCTGACCGCGACTGCTGTGCGCTATCTGAAGCGTAATGTGGAGAAAAATCCCTGCGTGACTGCTAAGGAACTGAAAAAAGACCTGTCAGATGTGGGCACTGAAGTTTCAGCTCAGACAATAAGGCGCGCACTGCATAACGAAGACCTCCATGCCAGAACTCCCAGGCGCACCCCCTTGCTGACTCCAAAGAACAAGAAAAGTCGACTGCAGTATGCCAAAAGTCATGTGGACAAGCCACAAAGGTTTTGGGACAGTGTACTGTGGTCAGATGAAACTAAATTAGAACTGTTTGGGACAATGGACCAGCGCTATGTTTGGAGGAGGAAGAACCAGGCTTATAAACAAAAGAACACATTACATTTACATTTACATTTAGTCATTTAGCAGACGCTTTTATCCAAAGCGACTTACAAATGAGAACACCACAAGTCAGAAGCCATGGAGAAAACCAACTATACTGTAAGTTCATCAACCTGATTGTTATTCGAAGCTGCGCCCCCCCCCCCCCTTTTTTTTTTTTTTTTTTTTTTTTTTATAACAGGTATTTGGTAAATAGATGCGTCTTAAGTAGTTTCTTAAAACTGTTTAGAGATTCTGCCTTACGGACAGAGTTGGGAAGATCGTTCCACCATTTTGCAGTGGTGAACGCCACAGAATGAGAATTAGCTCCTCGGTGAGGTGGAATCGCCAGGCGACAATCATCACTGGAGCGAAGTGAACGAGTCGGAGTGTATTTTGAAAAGATAGAGTGAAGGTAAGAGGGGGAAGATCCAGAAATGGTTCTGTATGCCAGAGTCAGCGACTTGTACTGAATGCGAGCAGCTACAGGAAGCCAATGGAGGGAAGTGAGTAATGGAGTGACGTGAGTTCGCTTGGGCTGGTTAAACACGAGTCGGGCTGCAGAGTTTTGAATTAATTGAAGAGGTCTGATGGTGGAATTTGGGATACCGGCAAGAAGTGCATTACAATAGTCAAGCCGGGATAAGACTAGGGCTTGAACAAGCAGTTGGGTAGCATGTTCAGTCAGAAAGGGTCTGATCTTCCTTATGTTATAAAGAAGGAATCTACAAGAACGGGCGGTTTTGATCACATGATCAGAGAGTTTAAGGTGGGAGTCTATAGTGAACCCAAGGTTCCGGACCGAGTCAGTTGGGGAGATTGTGGAGCCATCAATTTGGAAGGTCAGGTTGTGATGGATTGAGGGTTTAGCAGGGATAATGAGAAGCTCTGTTTTTTCTAAGTTTAATTTGAGATGACGGGCCTTCATCCAGACAGATATGTCGGAGAGGCATGCAGATACCCGATTTGAGATGGTGGTGTCATCAGGGGCAAAAGACAGATGACTGTGCTCAGTGATGTCATGTAAAGAGAGAAGAGGAGAGGACCAAGTACAGAGCCCTGAGGCACACCAGTGCATACTTGGTGAGAGTTAGAGATCTCCCCATTCCATGACACTTTGAAGGTCCTTCCTGTGAGATAGGATCGGAACCATTCAAGTGTCGTATCAGAAAAGCCTAATTCAGCTAGAGTGGACAGTAGAATCTGATGATTTACTGTATCAAAAGCAGCCGAAAGGTCTAACAAAATGAGGACTGAGGATTGAGATTTGGCTTTGGCAGATTTAAGTGAGTCAATCACAGAGAGTAATGCTGTCTCCGTGGAGTGACCACATCTAAAACCGGATTGATTGGGATCGAGGAGATTATTCTGATTAAGAAATTTGGAGACCTGTGTGGATACCACCCGTTCAAGTGTTTTAGACAGGAAAGGTAAAAGAGAAACAGGTCTGTAGCTCAATGTGCTTGATGCACATTGAAACAGGTGGAGCAGAATGTGCTTGATGCAGTGTTGGTGTCAAGGGTTAAGAAGTTACTGATGCTAGGAAGGGTATCTGTAACCAAGTCGGCAAAGAGTGTGTTAGAGAGGGCACTAAGATTGTGACGTACCTGAGATGTTTTGCTGATGATCACAGGAGAAGGTGGAAGAGAGACAGAGAACTGTATGAAGAAGTGGTCTGATTCATGAAGTGGAGTGATGTGTATGTCAGAAGAGAGACATGAGTGCGTCATGATGAGGTCGAGCTGGTTGCCAGCCCGGTGGGTAGCTGAGGTGCGGAGTAGATGGAGGTCCAGGCTGGAGATGAGATCGAGGAACTCAGCGGCGTACGGTCGGTCTAAGTGAATGTTGAAATCGCCGAGGACAACAAGAGGACAACCATCATCTGGGAGAGATGATAATAGCATATCAAATTCCTCGACAAAGTTATCTAGTTGACCTGGGGGACGATAGATGACAAGAAAATGACATTTAACCGGTTCAGTGATTGTCAGTGCATGGAATTCAAATGAGACAGTGTTTGATAAAAGTGTAAGAGGAGAGAATTTCCATTTGTGGGTAATAAGCAAACCTGTGCCACCTCCTCTTTTGCCAATACGAGGAGAGTGCGAGAAGTGGAAATTAGTTGAAAGGGCAGCTGGTGTCGCGGAATTCTCTGGGCGAATCCACGTCTCAGTGAGGGCTAAAACCTGAAGACCAGCATGAGCTGCAAAAGCAGGAATGAAATCAGATTTCTTGGTGGCTGACTGACAATTCCATAGTCCTGCAGAGAAGGTGAAGGGCTCGCTTGTATTCACCTGCCGCAGAGTTCGCAGGTGTGCGAGAGTGCGCCTTCTCCTCTGAGGAAAGGAGCGTCTGTGTGAGGAGTAAATAACAGGGATGAACTGAAAACACATGCTGATGAGAAAGGTGTGAATGGAAAAGAAAATGAATGGATATGAATAGATATAATTGAAATGGGTTGCCTTGTCGTTGTCCTTGCTCGGTGGACTTGCGTAGGTAGACTCGCAGGTCTTTACACGAATAGGTCTTCACACGAGGGGCGGAACTCGAGGGGCTGTCGCTTCCGCTGTCGCGTCAGCGTAACCACGGTTCTTATATAGCCCAGATGAAACTAGGTCACGCCCCCTCCGTAACAATCCCACGTTCAAAGCAAGGTGCAAATAGGTAATAGACCGAAACTAGAACTGAAACCAGTTATTCTACATACAGTTATATGCTAACTAACCGACAGTAGTTTTAATATCTAGTAAAAGAACGCCCAAACAGACTATTCAATTAAACAACGATTAGGATAAAATATAAGTTAGGATAATATAAATTAGGATAATATAAAATATAAATATAAAATATAAAAGAACACCTTGCCTACTGTGAAGCATGGCGGGGGGTCAATTATGCTTTGGGGCTGTTTTGCTTCTAATGGTACAGGAAAGCTTCAACGTGTGCAAGGTACCATAAATTCTCTTCAGTACCAGGAGGTCTTGGAGGAAAATGTGATGGAGTCAGTCACAAACCTGCGGCTTGGGAGACGTTGGACCTTCCAACAGGACAATGATCCGAAGCACACATCCAAGTCCACTAGAGCATGGTTGAACATGAAAGGCTGGAACATTCTAGAGTGGCCATCGCAATCACCAGACTTAAATCCAATTGAGAACCTCTGGTGGGACCTAAAGAAGGCAGTTGCAGTGCGCAAGCCTAAGAATGTGACTGAACTGGAGGCTTTTGCCCATGAAGAATGGGCTAAGATACCCATAGGTTGCTGCAAGACACTTGTGTCAAGCTATGCTTCACGCTTGAAAGCTGTCATAACTGGAAAAGGATGTTGTACTAAGTACTAAAAAATAATGTCACTAGGGGGTTGAATAAAACTGATAATGATGTGAGCACAGTAAAGACATTTGTGGTTATTCCATCATAAATATTATGTTATATTTGTCTAATTTATAAGTGCCTCTTTGATATAATTGTAAATAAGATGACTGAAATGATCCAAATCAATGTCAAACTGGCCAAAACACTTTATTTCAGTGGGGGTTGAATAAATTTGATCACAACTGTAGTTGGTTTTCTCCATGACTTCTGACTTGTGGTGTTCTCATTTGTAAGTCACTTTGGATAAAAGCGTCTGCTAAATGACTAAATGTTACTTATCGTAAGGTAACTTAATTGCTGAGTTTTAAAACATTACAGTTAGCTGCTCACACTTTAAAATATTAATGAGTTTCCTGTACAGTTCAAAAGACTTTCCTTTTTAACGTTAAATAATTAAACTTAATTGATATTTACTGTACACACTCGTCCATGGTTTTCACTTATTACTCACTTTGTAGTCCTGAAACTAAGGTGTAAAAGCTGCAGCCTCCAGTTCAGTAGCCAGAACCTTTCTGTCATGCCGCATTATAGTTGCTCGAAAGTGTGCAAAGTACTCGTTACCTACCTACCTTGTTATTAATAGCACCTGTTTGATGTGCTGTTTGATCTGTGAAAAATGTCCACAGCCCGCAAAATCAACCATTTTGAGTTAAAAATCAAAAAACCATAAAAAATTGTAGATCTGAACCAGGTTAGGAAGAGTAAATCTACTATGTAAGCAGGTTGGTGTGAAAATCAACTGTGGATAACATTAGTGACACACTACGCTGAGAGGGACTTGAATCCTGCAGTGCTAGACGTGTCCCTGCTTAATGTTTTGGTAAAAACTCTACTTGTGTTTGGAGGAAAAAGAATGCTGAGCTGCATCCCAAGAATACTATATTTACTGTGAAGTATGGGGGTGGAAATATCATGCTTTGGGGGCTGTTTTTCTGCAAAGGGGACAGGACGACGTATTATGGGAAGAATAAACAAGGGCATGTATTGTAAGATTTTAAGCCAAAACATCCTTCCATCAGCATTGAGGTTGGAACGTGGCTGGGTCTTCCAGCCTGACTATAAGTGGTCTTTGTAAAAAGCATCTCAAGGTCCTGGAGTGGCCTATCCAGTCTCCAGACCTCAACCCCATTAGAAAATTTGTAGAGGGAGTTGAAAGTCTGTGTTGCCCAGAGACAGCCCCAAAACAACACTGCTCTAGAGAAGATCCACAATGGAGGAATGGGACACATTTTGTAACATTTGATACAGACACTGAAACTGATTACATTAGAGTTTATTGCAATAGTAACTTTATTTATACAAAACACATTAATTAATCCCCAACTAAGAGGGCAAGAAAGAAAACGGGTTCTCCGGTTTCCTCCCACTGTCCAAAAACATAGATCAAGTCAATTGAGTTCTTCAAATTGCCCCATATAGAGTGTGTATGTGTGAGTGTGTGCCCAGCGATAGATTGGCGCCCTGTCCTGGGTGTATCTGCCCAGTGCCTGAAACGTTCTCCCCTGGATGGGCATGGGGAACCCCCCGCGACCCAAATATAGGATAAAGCGGAAGATGATGGATGGATGGAAGACAGTTTGGTTTCTTCATTTTTCTCATAGTTTCATACAAAACATTTAACTGCCAAAGTGACTAATACCAAGTTTGATGTCTAATGTAACCTCACCTAATCAAAAATAAACTGACTAATTTTGTGACTGGGCGGCATGGTGGCTTAGTGGTTAGCACGTTCGCCTCTCAGCACTAGTGATTCCTGGTTCGAATCCCCATCGGGTAGAGTTTCCATGTTGTCCGTGTGGGTTTCCTCTGCGTTCTCCTGGTTTCCTCCCACAGTCCAAAAACTTGGATCAAGTCAATTGAGTTCTCAAAATTGCCCCATGTAGAGTGTGTGTGTGAGTGTGTGCCCAGCGATAGATTGGCGCCCGAAACGTTCTCCCCTGGATGGGCATGGGGAACCCCCCCACGACCCTAATATATAGGATAAAGCGGAAGATAATGAATGAATGAATAATTTTGTGACTAAAGAACATTTGTTACAGACACTGAAACTAATTACATTAGAGTTTATTGCAATAGTAACATTCCACTAATATACAGATTGCAGCTTTCTGAGTACTTGATTATCATACAGACAGTATGGGGAAAAGGGAAAGTACAAGATGATAGATGACAAATTTGTGTATATATTTTTTTCATATAACATGCTAATTGAGTTGGACATTGTAGTATGGATTTAAACTGCATGCATGTTTAATTGGCTTACAGATTTACTCATATTGATATAGTATGAAGATGCAAAGAGTGAGCAGAACCTAACAGCAAATTCTGAATACAAAACAAACACAAGACTGTGAATTTGAACAAGACAGGGATTTAATACTGTATTGGTCTACAGTCTGTCTGTCTCAGAATGTCTATTAAAACATATTTTATTAAACAGTATTGTAATGCTTAAGTTATGAAGTGCTTTTTAGTTTTCAGCCTGCTTTGTTTAACTGCAGCACTGTTGCTAGGCTATAGGAGGGCCATGATTAAGCTGTAATTATAGACATTTTTTGGACTTTTGGATTTGGATTGTTCATTATTTTCCAATGGAGTTATGTGACCAACTTTAGGATAAAGTGCTATATTGGACTAGTAAGTTCAGATTGTTTTCAAAAACTTCCTCTTAAAACATAAACATTTTAAAATACCTAAGTTAATTGTAAGGATGACTTTTACGAGGCAATAATATAAAGTTAAGTAAGATAATGTTTTTTGTCTTTGCTCAGAATTGTACATAGTTTGGTCAATTTACATGTTTAAGAGTAGGAAAAAATATATATGCCCAAAATAATGCAAACTGAGACAAAGGTAAACACATCAGGCTTATGCTGGGGTGTGAATGGGCAAGAGTAGGAAGAGCAAGGCACAGAGAGTTGCCAGGTTTAGCTGTGGTAAAGACGGACACGCTGAGTGATAACCTCACGGCATAATGGGCAGGAGTGCAAGGCGTCACTGCAGACCTGG
Organism: Corydoras sp. C115; assembly: GCA_019802505.1. Lineage (NCBI taxonomy): Eukaryota > Metazoa > Chordata > Actinopteri > Siluriformes > Callichthyidae > Corydoras > Corydoras sp. C115. Next base: position 9,587,633 of record JAFMOC010000003.1, read on the forward strand.
CAGCAGCACACATGACCGCACGGCAAAAAAATCATCTGGGACTAAAAGACACAAGAATGCAACATGGTAAAAACAGTGTAGAGTTATACAAATATCATGTCACAGTCATAATTACTAAGATTATTTTCCCTATTGTGATGATTTATGTGAGCTTTAACTATCACTGTTTAATTTTATTCACTGAATCACAACCATAAAACTGATGTGCTGTTCAAATCAAATGTACTGCAACCAAGAACTCACTGCCATTTTGTTGCCTTGTTCTCATCAACATAATTCATAATTTTACATTAAACCCATTCACTGATTTATACAGAGCCAAAAAAGTGATAAAACTCCCTTATAATATGTTTCATCTCTACCTACTTTATCTGTTAGATCAACATAAAATACTTAATTTACTAATACACCAACATTTTGTCAAACAAGACAGAATTTAGGTGTCACCTCTTTCTCCATGCAGACGACACATTCGTAACTGGTGGGTGTGTCTCCTGGACTTGGGGCGGTAGGAGTCAGTGGTGTACAAGGAGTTCTGGGGGTCAGAGGAGGGGTCAGCTGCTGTTGTGAGGAGACACTGGGTGGGAACAGACCAACTTCCTGTTCTTCCCAAAGCTTCTTTGGTGGACCTAAATAAGATATTGGACGGTAGGGGGAGTAAACTGCCACGGTAACAAAATTTTTATTTATACGACACTAATTTTAATATTTGAAAGAATTAAATAAAGCATATTTCTTACTCTGCTGCTCTCTGGCCCAGTGTAAAAGAGATTTCTGTATTCCCACTTCATTAATCCCCAACTAAGAGGGCAAGAAAAAAGAAATGTTAACTAATACAATTTAAATACAATTTAATGTAGTTTAATTTTTACTAATTTGTTTCTTAAAAACAAAGCCTTTTCTTCCTATACAAAGCTGCCTATTTTATTCACAAAAATAAAAAAAATGCAATAAGTTAACACACTTTTCAGATGTGAATATGACCTAGACAGATCGCTCATTCATCATAGGACAGATATTCCTAGGGGCAAATTATTTTCTAGCATGTTTTAGACAGAAAGGTAACTGGGGCTATGGGAGGAAAACGACTTAGAAATGCTCACTAAATAAATCATTTAATCTTACTAATTTACTTTTTTTTTTTTATTTCTTCATTTTTCTCATAGTTTCATACAAAACATTTTACTGCTAAAGTGACTAATACCAAGTTTAATGTCTAATGTAACCTTTCCTTGAATAAGTATTTAAACATTAGGTACATAATAACCTTGCTTTTAATTAATAATAATTAAATGCACACATTATTTATTTACTCTACAAAATAACAAGAAAGCAGTTTATGGTTTAATACTGGAAATATACTTGAACCTAAAAGTAAACAAATTTGAGGACATCACCTTGCTCAGCTCTTTAGTTGTCATGTGGCACAGAGTGTCTGCTGTGATTCGATGATGCGCTAAGATCGGCAGGTAGTGCTGAGCAGAAAGTTTAGCCAGTAGAGTAACCAAGTCCTTGTCCACATCAGTTTCCTGTGATAAAAAGGTTTCCATAAGTGTTCACTAATTACATTTGGATATTTACCAAATGTAACAAAAATAGATGTAATATGTTTTTACATTTTGTATAACTTCCTAATCAACAGTGCAGTAGCCAAATTACTAATTTTATTTAATTTAATTTTTAATATTGTGATTATATTAAAACTAGCAAAATTAAGATCAGCATGCCATGCTTAATGTAGCTCAGTTTAGAGGCAGAGCATGAACCGCAAGTTGAAACGATACAGAGAAATTACATACAGTGCAACTGGAAAGATTTTGTGTGCATTATCGGCGGAATCATCTGTAACCATCGATAATCAGAGATAATAAAAAACCTGCAACCTAATGATTAATCTCTGCTACTTTTTACACTAATTTAACTAAACCTCCATTTTTTTGTGAGTGAATGTGTGCGTGTGCGTAATCCTGAAGCAATAATCATGTACAGGATCACATATCATGGGTGTTACATTACAGAGGCCCTGTGATTTAGGAGCGTTAAACAGTAAAAAAAAAAAAAAAAAAAAAAAAAAAAAAAAAAAAAAAAAAAAAATATATATATATATATATATATATATATATATATATATATATATATATATATATATATATATATATATATATATATATGTATATATATATATATATAAAAAAAAAACAATGAAGCCGTGGCGGTATGCTCCATATGCTGTTGTGGAGGACTCTAGTTTCGGGCATTAAATAACAGTGCTTGACAATAAAAAAAACTTAATTCCCCAGTTCTGAGTTTGTACCAAACCGTGAGGTCCATGCCACAGTGTGAACAGAACTGTGAATTTTGTGTATCGTTACATCCCTAATGGAATTTAAATATCTGTCTGCAAGAAGTATCAACCGAACCTGCATTCTTAAAGAAAATGGCTTGGCATCCAGCAGCCTCTGATACTGAATCATCCAGTAGTTCTGCTGAGTGGAGTCACTCTTAAGCTCCAATTCCATCTGAGAAAAAAAAAACAAATTTGTGCTTTTAAACAACATATATTTCATACTTAAAACAGTTTTTTGTATAATGAAGTTCTTTTCACTTCTGTTCCTTTAACAGATCTCAGGAGTTAACTGGGTAGGTATTTGTCTTGTGTGAATATTCATTTAAATTCCATGTTTAGTTTATAAAGTGGGTTAACTAATCTCTACAGGCAATGCAGATACAATTACAATACTTTAAAATTGAATAAAATGCAAACTGTACAAAGAAAAACAAAATTTATATTTTGTTATATTTTTCCAATAACATAAATCCATCCATCCATCCATCATCCGCCGCTTTATCCTGTACTAGGGTCGCGGGGCGGGATTCCCCATGCCCACCCAGGGGAACGTCTCAGGCGCTGGGCAGATACACCCAGGACAGGGCGCCAATCCATTGCTGGGCACACACACAGACACACACACAAACACACTCTATATGGGGTCATTTGGAGAATTCAATTGACATTGATCCATGTTTTTGGACTGTGGGCAGAAACCGGAGAGCCCGGAGGACACGGGGAGAACATGGAAGCTCCACTCAGATTGTGATTTGAACCAGGAATCCCTAGTGCTGAGAGACGAATGTGCTAACCACCGTGCTGCCCCGATAACGTAAATATAAATTAAAATAAAAAATATTTACAATAATTTGCAGAATGTCATAAATAAATGGTACTGGGCACTGATACATTCCCAATTCTTTTACAGGTGCTCATTTTCGCACTTTTAATTGGTTGGAAAATCCACTGTCATTTGATATATCACAGACAACTTTGTGCCCAGAAAGCTTGCCATCATTTTTGTAAAAAAACTAAAGTATTGCTTTCTCTTTGCATCATTCAGTTTTAGCTTCTATTTCTTGATACTGTTTTAAGTCACAATTATTTTTCAAAGTACATCCAAGCCTGTGTGGTTAAGTGCATTGTGGTATCATAATGGTTTCTCAAATGATTCCACTTAAAATTATACCACATGGTCATGTACATTCAGCGGAAGTGTGACCCTGATCTTTCTGAATTCTTTCATTATATAAACTATAGATGGTAAACGATCCAAATATTGTCCTGTGCATAAAAACAGTGTCTTTAAACTGGTTAGTAAAACATTCTCTTTAAACTGATTAGCAAGACCTATTTCTGCTTTTACACTTAATCCACCAGTTAAACCACTTATCAGTTAAACTGCTAACTGTACAACCATTCAGACCAGTGTTCTAATTAAAATTTTAGTCTTTTTTTGCTTTTGTCCTGACATTTTTATTTAATGTGTTTTATAAGTATACTGGTAAATGTAACGATATTTAACAAATACCATTAAATTAATTATCCATCCATCCATTATCTTCCGCTTTATCCTATATTAGGGTCATATATTTTGCCCATCCAAGGGAGAACGTTTTGGGCGCTGGGCAGATACACCCAGGACAGGGTGCCAATTTATCACTGGGCACACACTCACTCATTCACACATACACACTCTATATGGGGTAATTTGGAGAAAACCGGAGAACCCGGAGGAAACCCACGCAGACACGGGGAGAACATGGAAACTCCACCCAGATGGGGATTCGAACCGGGAATCCCTAGTGCTGAGAGGCGAACGTGCTAACAACTAAGCCACCGTGCCGCCCTAAATGCAATTTAAATAAGTTAAATTATTTCGATCTTGTAAATTACCATGTTCTGGCTGCATGGTACAAAAGAGCTTTTTAGTAACATTAGTTTATCACTTACACAAATTGAATCTGGAAAAACAATAGTCTTTACCAAAATGTGCTTAAGTTCCTTCTCCCTCTGGTCCTTTTGTTTTAGCAGTTGCAGCAGCATGTCAGAAAGAGCCGTCCTCTGTTCAGCCAGGGCCTCCTGCCAAAGCCAAGTACCACACAATTTAAACAAGTAACCACAACAACAAAAGTGAAGTAACCACATGTGCAAATGCAAGTGATCATGGTGATTGGTTGAGTAAATTAAGAAGTTGCAATGCAAAGGAAAGTGTGAACAAGCAGGAAGAGAAAATTAAATGCTGCGCAAAATTATGTCCATCAACTTCTTATCCAACATACCTGCAGGTTCTCAGCATCAAGATTCCTTCTTTTAATCTCCAGCTTTGTCAGCTGCATTAACTCTGCCTCAATAAGTTTAATCTAGAGACATGGGGACATGGTGAGGGTGGACCCAAAAGATAACTAATAACAAAATACTGCATGGCTAAAAAAGCAAAGTAAGTAAAAATGAATAAATCAAACATAAACATTGCAATGACTGGCTGTAAATGAGTTTTGATTAAATAATGACTGCAAGCAAGACTGAATGAGATGTTTCAAAATTTAGAAGAATGTAAGACCAACATAAACAACAACTTTATTGCTTTCTAACCAACATCAAAGAGCAAAATCAGCAGTAGAATTTGTTATGGTTATTGTTCTGTGTCAGTAATTCAAAAAAAGGCATTTTGGACTGCTTCTCTAAAGATATAAGTTAAAATCACCCTTGCTTTAGATAAAGCTAGGCGAAAATCTTATTTTGGATAAATAGACAGATTAACTTCAGTTCGACCTTTAACATGCTGTACCTGATTGCGGATGTAGCCGTGTACACTGTCCTTTTGAAGCTGCAGAGCTTCGAATGCTGCCTTTTGCATCTCCTCCTACAATAAAGTTATTTATTTCAGTTAGCAACAAGAGGGGACCTGACACAGGAGGAATTTTGTAGGACAGACTGTTGTGTGAAAGTGCACTCACACTTCTTGTAAATAAAAACGAGAGGGAAGAAAAGAGTTCACTTCAATAAAGGAGGACATAACAAGCAATTTCCTTTATTATTATATATCCTTAACAATATATGTCTTGTTTTCTGTAGTTGAAACAAGCCTAAAATTCTCTGAATCTGATTAAAACTTTGATAAAACAGTATATAAATGCGATAACAAGAAACACACCTTATATCAGGTTTAGTGTTGTTGTGTTATATGTCTTATTGCCTTTATACAACAGCTCTACAATGGAAATGTAGCAGTCAAAAAACATTTATTTTTATATACTATAAAATATATACTTTTTAATATATTATTTATTTGGTTCCACAATCAAAAATATTTGCCAGGTGGTTCACAATGTTGCCTAGAAATATAAATTTATGGATTATGAGGATATATGGTAATTGTTCTATACAAATCCGTACTGGGGTATAACCATACCTAATTTTCTGATAGTAATTCACATTTGAACTGATTGCACGTCATCTTAAAATGCTGTACAGAGTGAAAACATCTCACTAATAAGTCACTCAGTCCTTTAAGAGCAGAGAGAGGCTTGATTTAAATAAATGAAAAAAAAAAAAACAAATTTAAAAAAGGAAAAAAAGCAGCTTGGTAAATTGTTCAGGTTTGTTCCTCCTATTTTCTAAAACATTTGTGGTAGCACAAAAAACTGCAACCATGATATATTGTTATATGTTTTACTAAATACATTGATTAAAATAACCAAAATTAGGTGCTGAAGAAGGTGCGGGACTGTATATAAAAAGAAAACTTTGTTTAAAATAAACTAACTTTCTTTAATTTTGAGGTTATTTTTAAAGGATATTTTAGCAAACAAACATACTTGTTAATTTAAAATAAATTACTTTATCGCGCTAATCAAATTCTTAATAAATTGGCTTTTAATAGGATCATTAAAAGTTGAATATTTTGCTGTTATGGATTTGGCATATTTTTTGTGTGTACATTTGTGCTAAGCACAGACCTGATGTTCTCGGTAAAACTATGTGCCGTGCTTTTAATGTGACCTAAAATAACTTTACCTCTTGCAGTATTTGGTTGATGGCTTTGGTTTTGTCTAGCTGCTGCAGGGCCAACACCTGTTCAAACTTTTTATCCAAGCTCTCCATACTAAATGAAAGCAGAGAAATAGACAGGTTGGATGATCCTCAGTTAAAAAGACTGGTATACAGAAGTGTATAATATTAAATTGTACCTCTTGCATGCTTCAGACAACATATGCTGTCTTTTGGTCTCACTGGCCTCCTGCAGTAATCTCATAGAGTCACTCTCTGATAGCATGGTCTGCATAGCAACTAAATTGCAAGAAATGGAAATCGTCAACTACCTGTATACATTATTACAAACAGGTAAAAGTAAAAATGGAAAATAGACAAGTGTGTTACTTTCCTGAGACACATCAAATTATGCAGAGTACCTGGAACAGCTGGAGGTACTGGCACAGGTTATGTAAGTAGTGCCTCACTTTGTGTTCATTATTTTCTTCATTCTCATTTTTATTTCAGTTAATTAACTTATTAGTCTATTGTGTACAAGTTAATTAACTGTATTTTGTATTGGTTCATCTGTTAGATGCTGTCTAACATCTAACAGATGAACATGCTTACATGCTGTCCAGGTTACCATTTCTTGTTTGTATGTCACACTCCCCTTGTGGAATAAATCTGTTGTGGCGCCATCCTACTTATCAAAGCACTCTTTATTGGTACTGACAGCACATCATGACAGGTTAGCTGTAAATGTTTAGATAAGGGACTGACAGTGGCGTGGGTTCTTGCTGTTTTATGTCTCTCTTAAAAGCCAAGTTTAAATCACAGACCCAAGTTTTTTGCATAATGACGAATAAATCTGCCATTGGGATTAATTAGATGCTGTAGATGAGAAAGCAACAGCCCTTAACAAATCTGTCTTTATTTCCACATTTTATTGTATACTCTGGAATTAACCCTGGGAACAACTCATTTAGTACAAATAAAAAAAATCCTCTATCCTCAAACTGCTAAAAGGAGTGGCGCAACAGGTAAGCTAATTTTAACATTAGGAAATTTACATTATTTACACTACTGTCTAATACTTTCCAAAAAGTTCTTTAATCGGTCATGTAGAAGTGATGTTTCTAAAGAACATCAAGCAAACATTACAGCAAGTACTCCAGGGCGTTTTTTCCCACCATAAAATACTTTTTACTATATTTTTTTCTAAAGATGAACTGAAATAAACAGCTAAAATATTTAAAAAAAAAAGCTAAAATAGAGCAAAATTAAAACTTTTGCGCAAGTCTGATTAATTAATATCATTGTGTTGCATTCATTGTTTTTTTGTTGGATTAATTTTATAGGCTAAATATGTTTTTGTTCTTGGTTTTAAAAAACACAACTGGTCAAACATTTTAGAAAACAAAGATTTATACAGTTATTCATTTTAATTCAAGTTGTTCAACTCCAATGAATATCACGAAATGGTACAAATGTAGGTGCTGACTGCCAGAGAGAATAAAATCGTAAGGTTACCCAAAACGGAAAAATAGTTTATATAAAATTAAAGAATTTATATAAATTATACAAATGGGCATCTTTTAGAGATGGTTGTTGGGTCAACAACCCAAAGCTGTTCAGTACCAATGATGGTTGATCAAGCCCTAAAAAAGCCCTGGAGTCAGTTGAAACGTATTGTACTGCAGAAAGTAGTGTTGCTAAAAAAAATTGCGAGAAAAAAGCAATTAACAATAGAAGACAGATCATCGTAACACTAAAAAGTCTTTAGTTTTCTTTAACTTCCAAAGGCATCTTGAACCCATAAAGTAGTATTTATATTATTTCTTTATGTTATTTCTTTAAATGTAGTTTACTTTAAATGTGAACGTGAACAAAATCAGTTTTGTGTTTTTTTTTAAATTTGATTATAGTCTAATTTGGTTTTGTTGAAAAAAGTCTACCACTGAGGCAGCTATTGCCAGTCTTTGTCTTTCAATGTTATATTTTGTGCATTTTGTGGTTATTTGTGTGTTGCATTTGTCACATAGGGCGGCACGGTGGCTTAGTGATTAGCACTTTTGCCTCTCAGCACTAGGTATTCCCGGTTCAAATCCCAATCTGGGTGGAGTTTCCATGTTCCCCCCGTGTCTTCATGGGTTTCCTTCAGGTTCTCAGGTTTCCTCCCACAGTCCAAAATAATGGATCAAGGTCAATTGAATTCTCCAAATTACACCATATAGAGTGTGTTTGTGTGTGCGTCTGTGTGAGTGAGTGTGTGCCCAGGGATAGACTGGCGCCCTGTTCTGGGTGTATCTGCCCAGCACTCGAAACGTTCTCCTCTGGATGGGCATGGGGAACCCCCCCCCGACTCTAATAGAGGATAAAGCAGAAGATAATGGATGGATGGAAATGTCACATATTGGTGGCTGTACTCCCTTCATTGTCTGTTTGGATCTCCTTTCAGTCGAGAGGCACACTGAACCAAAACTTTACCCACAGCCTTCAGCAGAGCCATGCTCTGGTATACACCTAAGTGGTCAGGGGTTTATCCTACAACAAGATGATGACCCAAAACATATATCCAAGCTCTGCCAGAACAACCTCAGAAACAATAGCACAAGATGGAGTGTCTCGTATAGTCTCCAGACTTAAACCCAATCAAGCTGTACTGGGATGAACTGGACAGAAGAGGGAAAGCAAAGCAACGCACATTAACCCACACAAGTGCCACACATCAATGGAACTTCTGCAACAGATTTAGGTAGAACTTTCTAAAGAATATTTTATTTCGATTGTAGAAAGAATGTCACAAGTATGTTCAGATGATATATACAGTTGTGTTCAAAATTATTCAACCCCCACTACAATAAAGTGTTTTAGCATGTTTGACGTTTATTTTTTATCTACCTTCTGGAGTGGCCATCACAATCACTTGACTTAAATCTCATAGAAAATCTCTGGTTTGACTTGAAGGCAGTTGCAGCACACAAGCCCAAAAATGTCAATGAACTACAGGCCTTTGCCCAAGAGGAATGGGCAAGGTTACCTAGATCGCTGGGAGGGAGTTGATCAAAGGGAGTTGATACCTAGATCAAAGGGAGTTGTGCGAAGTACAATATGTATGTGAATAAGCGGTTAAATAACTTTTATCAAAGAGGAAATTACTAAAAGGACATTTGTTGGTATACCTGAGAAGATATTGTTGCAATGTAATGTAAATTTGTTTATTATTAAAGTCCTTCTTTGATCTGATTGTGAACAACATGACAAATAAACATCAAACCTGCTAAAACATATGGGTTGAATAAATTTGAACACAACTGTATGTTAAAGGAGGTGAAAACATTCAGTTCTATAAATTCCATGTTTTTTTATAGCTCCAATTGCTTATCTGTACTATAGGTGTCACTTTGAAAAAAGCTTAAAGACATACCTTTTAACAAACACTTGCTCTAATCTTATACGTTCTTTAAATAAGCGAGGAATCCACACACCTTTTGCTACTTTCTTATTTGTATGTTGATTTGGATGAAAGCATCTGCAAAATGACTACACATCATGTAATGTGCATTAGACTCTTACCTGCTACTTCTCTTTTTCTCAAAGAATTGGCTTCTTCCTGTGTAATAGCTGCAAGTTGCTCCATGCGAATCCTTCAAAGCAGCCAAAAAACTACACATTACACGTGAATCCATTTATATATTTATAACTGGCTCATGTTTATAAAAATTAATTTTGGAAATGTTTTGATGTAGATTTAGGGACAGTACAAACTACTTCTACATATATCAGGATTGGCTTTCTTTGTTCATTGACCAGACAGAGAGGTTTCCTGTAACCGGTGAATTTAGTCTATGTCTTTGAAAAGACCCATTAGAGAGGCAATTTTCATAAGTTCATTTTGTGTCTGTTCATTCTGTTTAGCTTTCCATTAGCAGAATCAATAGCCCACATTTACCTTTCCTCTTCTAGTGCCTGCAGAATTGCAGCCCTTTTTGCCTGCCTGTAAGCACAACACATATTCTGTACATTTATTCAACTTTACTTCAGTTTAAAGGTAATAGAGTTAATTAATTTAAAAAAAAATGTACTTAATCTCTAGCCATTTATCAGTGAAATCAGAAGAACAAGAACAAGGAACAAACATTTATAACAAACATTCTGAAATCCTATTTCATATTTTAATAATGATAACTACTAAATTAAAGTCATTTAATATAGGTAATCCATCCATCCATCCATCCATCCATCCATCCATCTATTATCTTCTGCTTAATCCTCTAATAGGATCGTGGGGGATCCCCATGCCCATCCAGAGGAGAACTTTTCAGGCGCTGGGCAGATACACCCAGGACAGGGTACCACAGGGTCGCTGTGCAAACACTCACACACACACACACACAAACATACTCTATATGGAGTAATTTGGAACATTCATTTTACCTTGATCCATGTTTTTGGACTATGGGAGGAAGTCAGATAACCCGGAGGAAACCCACACGGACTCAGGCAGAACATGGAAACTCCACCCAGATTGGGATTCGAACCAGGAATCCCTAGCACTGAGAGGTGAACGTGCTAAACACTAAGCCACCATGCAACCCACTGAGGTAATAGTTTTAAAATAAAATTTGGTGTTGATTTTTAAAATCAAAATAGTTAATAAACTGATCTTTCACAAAGTAAAGACTGGCTTAGTGGTCATTAGGACTAATCTGTATTTCAAATTTATGGTAATAAAATAATGAATTGTATACCTCTCACTGATACGAATGTGCAGCGCTTAGAGGTGTGCATAATTGTCAATAATGTCATGGGTGGACAAACAGTTCATGCTAGCGGGAAGCATGGAGCAGGGTGAGAGCGTGATTCGACACCCCCGAATTATTATATTTGTAATTATTATATCAATTGTATTTTGAATTATTTGTTCATTAATGGGTGTTTTTTATGTAAGAAAAAGCCATGCAGCTAAGCTAACCTATCAGAGAACGCAGCGCTGCGGCGCATACCCCTAGCCCCGCCTTCTAATCAGTGCGCGTGCACCAGGTGAGGTTCATTGTTTCCGGGTTCTTTCTTTCCTTTATAAGGCTTCTCTGTGCACCAGGTGAGGTTCATTGTGTGAACCTTTATAAGGCTTCCTGTTTCGCTGGTCGGGCGTGAAGTATTGGTCATTCCACGTCATTACCGAGCGTTATCCGAGTGATATTCCCTGCAGTCTTTCTTTGTGTACTTCCGTGTTTTGGTCTCTGTTGGGTGAGTGCGATTTCGAGTGTGTTTAGTAGTAGTGTGTTCCTCTCTCTCAGTTCTCCCTGGTTACCGCCTCATCCAGCACTTCACCTCATCTATCCTGTCCCTGTTCTATTTAGCTCCTCTTTTCACACTAGTTTCAATCTATCTCCCGGTGTTTATATTTTGTGTTTGGTGTTGGTTTGTGTTCTTTTTCTCTCTTTTGCTTGTTACCAGGTTTGCTGCCAGTCCTGGTACCCAAGACCCAGCGAGTGACATCCAACGAGTGCTCCAGTGATCCCGCTGCCGATCACCTACTCAGTCATGTGCCACTCGGTCGCCGTTGTTTGATTGGTTTAATAAACCCAACGTTGTTCTGCATCCACGTCTCCTTGTTCTCATTGAACCAGACTCATAACAGAATACTTCGCCACCATGGAGAGGGTGGAACAACTGATCCAGCGGCTGCTCCAACAGCTCAACGCCCAGGGTCAGGCAATACAGACTCTCGCCCAGCAGGTCCAGAACCTTGCAGTGGGGGCTGCGACGGTTCCTCCAACAGCCACAGCCAGTGCGACACCCACACCCTCTCCTGTCACCTCACAACCTGCCATGATGATTCCCATCCCTGAACCACCACTATATTCAGGGGACCCTGAGAGCTGTGAGGAGTTTCTTTTGAAATTTTCTCTGTTCCTCTCCAGCAGACCGCCTATCCCGGACCGCAACGCCATAGCCCTCCTCATCTCCAGACTCACTGGTGCGGCATCCTCCTGGGCTACGGCCATCTGGCAGGTCAACGGTCCCGAGGTATCTGATCTCCAATGTTTCCTCTCGGCTTTTCGCAGCATTTTCCACCATCCTCGGCATCTCTGCCGGGGACGAGCTGCGCAGGCTAAGCCAAGGAGGACAGAGCATAGCGGAGTACGCCCTCAAGTTCCGCACGCTGGCAGCCTCGAGCGGTTGGAACAATGTAGCGCTTATCTCTCAGTTCAAAGCTGGTCTCCATCCCAAGCTACAGAGAGAACTGATCTACCGCTCGCTTCATATGAGTCTGGAGGAGGTCGTCGAGCTAGCCATACAGCTGGACTTCCACGACACGCCGATTGTCCACCACCCGCCTCCTAGCCAGCCCTCCACCACCCCTGATCAGGAAGCCATGGAGATGAGACGATCTCGGCTCACGGCGAGACAAAGGAGAGAATGGATCCGGCGCCAGTTGTGTCTCTCCTGGGGAGAGACTGGACACCAACGTCCGGAGTGCCCCATGAGGCTGATGAAGCAGGCTGAGACTCCGAGAGAGGAGAAGAGGTCCAAGAAGTCCCCCAGAAGCCCAAAGCTCCCTCAGGTGAGCACACTCCAGCCCACCCATAAAGTCAGTTCACGCATTTTCATCCAACTCGCCCACAAGTGTAATGTGTGCTCGGTAGCGGCATTGATTGACTCGGGTTCGGAGGGGGACTTCATCAACGAAAAACTGGTGCGGAAGCTCCGGGTGCCCACGGTTCCCATCAAAACACTGCTGAAAATATCGGGAGTGAACAGCAAGAACGTGGGGAGCATCTCCCACCGCACCGCCCCAATCTCCCTACGTCTAGGGATGCTCCACAGCCTCTTCGTCATGTCCCGTCATCTCTCCCGTCATCCTAGGTCAACCGTGGTTGCGTGACCACAATCCCTCCCTGACCTGGGACCCCCTGGATATCCTGGCCTGGTCTCCGCGCTGCCACACCCGCTGTCTGACATCGCTCACCAAAGTACAGACGGTGGCAGTTACCAGGTCCACTATGGACGGTCTACCTCCTAACATCCCTCCCGAGTTCCAGGTGCTACGGTGTTCAGCAAGGGTCACGCCTGAAGTCTTCCCCCACACCGTGAGTATGACTGCGCCATTGAGATCCTGCCTGGCGCCAAATTCCCGCGCGCCATGCCGTACCAGCTTTCCGTCAAGGAAATGGCCGTAATGGAGGAGTACATCGCTGAGGCACTTTCGCAAGGATTCATCCGGCCTTCCAAGTCCCCGGTCAGCTCCAGCTTCTTCTTCGTTCCCAAGAAGGACGGCACTCTCCGCCCTTGTATCGATTACCGGGAGCTCAATAAGATCTCCAAGAGGTACACCTACACTCTCCCACTCGTCCCATCGGCACTGGAGCAGCTGCGGAACGCCAAGCTCTTCACCAAACTGGACCTCCGCAACGCTTACAACCTGGTGAGGATCAAGGAGGGGGACGAGTGGAAGACTGCCTTCAGCACTACTGTAGGACATTACGAGTACCTGCTCATGCCGTTCGGGCTGACCAACGCCCCGTCTGTCTTCCAATGCATGGTGAATGACGTTCTGAGGGAGCTCCTGGGGAGATGTGCAGTTGTCTACTTAGATGACATACTTATTTACTCGCCCGATCCCAAGTCCCACGTCGACAACACCAGAAGGATTCTCGAACGGTTACTGGATCAGGGGCTGTATGTCAAGGCAGAAAAGTGCGAGTTCAACCTGAAAGAGATCACTTTCCTGGGTTATATCATTAATGATCATGGCATTCAAATGGACCCCAGCAAGGTCCAAGTGATTCTCGAGTGAAAGACACCCAGCACCGTGAAGGAACTGCAAAGTTTCTTAGGATTTGCCAATTTTTTCCGCCGATTCATTAGATCATTTAGTCAAACCGTACTGCCCCTCACCAGTCTATTAAGGGGCAAACCGAAGAGACTTGCGTGGTCGGAGAAGGCCGAAGAAGCATTCAGGAGACTCAAGAGGGCATTCACCACGGCCCCGGTACTCGCACACCCGGATCCTGAGTCTCCGTTTGTCTTAGTAGTTGATGCTTCCTCCCTGGGTGTTGGCGGCATCCTCTCCTAATGACAAGGCAAGCCTCCGAGACTTTATCCCATCGCATACTTCTCACGCAAACTCACCCCCGCTGAGCAAAACTACCACGTGCATGACCGGGAACTCCTCGCCATAAAACTCGCTTTCGAAGAGTGGAGACACTGGCTGATGGGTGCCAAGTTCCCCGTTCAGGTCATCACGGACCACCGGAATCTGGAGTTCTTGAAGTCCGCGCGTCGCCTCAACGCCCGACAAGCCCAGTGGTCCCTATTTTATAACCGTTTTCACTTTACCGGCCGGGCAAGGAAAAGGCTAAGGCCGACATTCTCTCACGTAAATTCCGAGGACCAAGACAAGGCAGAACCCCCTGTCAAATTATTCTTCCACGCAGTGTGTTCGCACAGACCATTTCCTGGGTGCTGGACAATGAGATCCAGGAGATGAACCTGAGGAAACCCCCACCTAGTAGGTTTAAGATTCCCCCCAACAAGATCTACGTTCCCCTACAAATTCCGGCAGCAACTCATTTCCTGGGTTCACACTAACACCAGCTCAGGTCATCCAGGGGTTGAATGCACGATGGACAAGATTCGGCAGAAGTACTGGTGGCCCGCCATGCGGACTGACATCAACAGGGTCATCGCCTCGTGTGCCACCTGTGTGGCCTCCAAGTCCCCCCGTCAACTGCCTGCAGGGAAACTCAAGCCCTTACCCGTCCCACACCACCCCTGGAGCCATATTGCGGTCGACTTCATTACCGACCTCCCCACCTCCGAAGGCAACACCACCATCCTGTCGGTAGTGGACCGCTTCTCCAAGGGGTAAAATTCGTCACCCTGCCCGCACTGCCCTCAGCGTTCCAGACAGCGGAGACCCTATTCCATGAGGTATTTCGACACTTCGGCCTCCCAGAGGACATCGTCTCGGATAGGGGTCCCCAATTCACCTCGGCCGTCTGGGAGGCGTTCATCAAGAAGCTGGGGCCTCGATCAGCCTCACCTCGGGTTACCACCCGGAGAGTAACAGGCAGTGTGAAAGTTAACCAAGAGCTCAGCAAGTTCCTGCGTACTTACTGCCAGAAGCATCCTCATGACTGGGCCATGTTCCTCCCATGGGCCGAAATCGCCCAGAATTCCCTCCGAAGTTCCAGCACGGCCCTCACTCCATTCCAATGCGTCCTTGGGTTCTAACCTCCCTTTGCCCCCTGGGATCCCACTCCTTCCCACGCCCCGGTGGTAGATGAATGGTTCCGGAAAAGCGAGGACGTATGGGAAACGGTACACCAGCAAATCACAGAGAGCAATGCCCGCTCCAAACATTTTACCGACTGCAGAAGGAGTGAGGGCCCCGACTATCAGATCGGGGACAAAGTCTGGCTGTCCACCAAGGACTTGCATCCACCAAAGACTTGCATTGCAAAAAGCTCAACGCCAGATTTATTGGTCCCTACACTATCACTAAAAGAATCAATGACGTGACTTTTACCCTACAGCTCCCTCCCCGACTCAGAATCTCCCCGTCATTTCACGTCTCCCTCCTCAAACCCTTCACTCCCGGCCCCCTTGACTCTCAGCTCCACCAGCAACTTACCCAAGAACTGCCCCATGACCGTCCCCTCTATACTATTGACAGGATACTTGACTCACGCAGGACTGACTCCGGACTCGAGTATCTAGTAGATTGGGAGGGTTATGGACCTAAGGAGAGATCTTAGACTAAGCGGACTGACATCCTGGACAAGACACTACTCGACCAGTTCCACCTGATGCACCCCCAATGCCCTGCTCCCCGACCCCGAGGTAGACCTTCCTGTTCCTCTTCCCAAAGAGGTAGACCTTCCCGTTGCTCTTCCCAGAGAGGTAGACCTTCCCATTCCTTGTCCGGTAGACCTAGGGGTCGCCCCGCTCCCAGCCCCCCCCCAGAGGTACCGTCTCATCCGGCCCCTGACGTACCTCCTCCTCCGCCCCCGCCTCCTCCCGAAGAGTCCTCCCGTCCCAATAGAGTGTTCCTCTCTCTCGGTTCTCCCTGGTTAACGCCTCGTCCAGCACTTCACCTCATCTATCCTGTCCCTGCTCTATTTAGCTCTTCTTTTCACGCTAGTTTCCATTCTCTTTGTTTAATCTATCTCCCGGTGTTTATATTTTGTGTTTGGTGTTGTTTTGTGTTCTTTTTCTCTCTTTTGCTTGTTACCAGGTTCGCTGCCAGTCCTGGTAATCAAGCCCCGCACGTTCACATCCAGCGAGTGCTCCAGTGATCCCGCTGCCAATCACCTACTCAGTCACGTGCCACTCGGTCGCTGCTGTTTGATTGGTTTAATAAACCCAACGTTGTTCTGCATCCACGTCTTCTTGTTCTCATTGAACCAGACTCATAACATAACCTAAGACTGATCATTTTAATTTAGTGTAATCCTATTTTTTTGTATAAATATAAAATGATGAAAAAAGATTTGATACAGGAAGGAACCTGAAAGTATTGTTTTAAATAAATGTTCTATTTGTTTACATCATCATTTTACCTTGTCAATCACATAATTTAAACAAAATGTAAAGAGCATTTGAACTGAAAAATTGTTACTGAATCGAAAATTGATTCTGAATCGAATCAAATCGCCAGACACTGAGAGATTCGCACCCCTAGTATTATGCCTCCTAAGTATTGTTAATGCACAGTCTACCAGAGACAGATTGATTCTAATCCTAGCACACACTTAAAATCCATGTTAAATGCACTACAATTAACTTTATATTTTCGAAGATGTCTTTCTACTGGTATTGTACATATGATTCATCAAATTATTTGGCACGAATATTTGAATAAATCTAGTTTATTTTAAAATTGTATTAATATATTTAAAATATTTTTATATCCACTTAATTTTGATGAGGACTCACACCACATGTACTGTATGATGAGGAAAATCTTACAATTTTAAATTTCATATTTTAATGTATTAAAAGTAGACATATTAAACATATATTAAACATATAAATATAAGTGTTAAACATATATCAGTCAACTTAAATGTGCATGGATTTGATAAAGCCAAATAAGAACTTTAAATAGCAAGATTCCTTTTGTGCACTGACCGTGTGTTGTCCAGCAGGAGGTTAGTAATGCGACTCGAGATACTGGCTTCGGCCTGACGAACTTTCTCCAGTAGTTTTTGTCTCTCAGCCTCCTGGATCTTCTGCTGCTGGCAGACTCCTTGCTCCAAACGCTCATGCTCCTAAAACACACACACATGCAGAGGTGTGCAGGGTTTAATACTGACAACATGACTAATCTGCACAATGATGCACAACAAAAAATGGTTTTAAAATTCTAAAAAAATATACTTGAATGGATATGCTAATATTACATATACAGTTGTTTCAAAACATTCAATAGACAACAAAGCATTATTTTCAATGCATACTAAAATCAGAGGCCAGAGATATGTCTGACAGGGAAGCAGATCTGGACCAAGCATTTCAGCATTTAAGACCTATAAACCAAACAGTACATTATGATAATGAGTTATCACTGCATACTATTACTTAATAATGACCAGTTGCCAAAGGTTACTAATAGGCAGACCTCTGGTTTCCTCCCACTGTCCAAAAACATGAATTCAAGGTCAATTGAATCCTTTAAATTTTCCCATATAGTGTGTGTTTGTGTGTGTGCGCTCAGCAATAGATTGGTGCCCTGTCCTGAGAGAATCTGCCCAGTGCTCAAAACATAGAACCCCCTATAAAATGAATGAATGAATGATAAGCTGTTGGAATTTAAAAGCTTAATATTCACTTCAGCATAACTGAGTGATCATCTCTCGGGTTGAGGTTAGGGTTTTATTGTGGTGACACTTGCGATTGACATTTTATTTACAGAAGAATAAAGTTGTTCAGCTACAGCATGAAGATGTGGAAATGAGTAATGGAAGATTTGTAAGTTTATGCTTAGTAAATGCTTGATGATGAAAGCCTGAAGAGATTAATTGGAAAAAAGAACATTAAGCTTAGCAAGAGTAGAATGGTGTATATGTGCGGGAATGAGAGGATGCCAGAAAGGTTAAGTTGCAAGGGGTTGATGTGAAAAGAGTGGACATGTTTAAATTATTGGGTTTGAGTGTAAAGGATAATCAATTGTGTGGCAAGTTTTTTTTGCGGCTTATGCTGGTCTTCAGGTTTTAGCCCTCACCAAAACGTGGCTTTGTCCAGAGAATTCCGCGACACCAGCTGCCGTTTCAACTAATTTCCACTTCTCTCACTCTCCTCGTATCAGCAAAAGAGGAGGTGGTACAGGTTTGCTTATTACCCACAAACGGAAATTCTCTCCTCTCACACTTTTATCAAACACTGTCTCATTCGAATTCCATGTACTGACAATCACTGAACCGGTTAAATGTCATTTTCTTGTCATCTATCGCCCCCCAGGTCAACTAGATAACTTCGTCAAGGAATTTGATGTTATTATCATTTCTCCCAGATGATGGTTGTCCTCAGCGATTTCAACATTCACTTACACCGACCGTACGCCGCTGAGTTTCTTGATCTTATCTCCAGCCTGGACTCCACCTCAGCTACCCACCAGGCTGGCAACCAGCTCGACCTCATCATGACACGCTTATGTTTCTCTTCGGACATCCACTTCATGAATCAGACCACTTCTTCATACAGTTCTCTGTCTCTCCTCCACTTCCTCCCGTGATCATCAGTAAAACATCTCAGGTACGTCGCAATCTTAGCGCTCTCTCTAACACACTCTTTGCCGACTTGGTTACAGATGCCCTTCCTAGCATCAGTAACTTCTTAACCCTTGACACTAACACTGCATCAAGCACATTCTTCTCCACCTTGGCTTCATGTCTTGACCGGGTCTGTCCAAAATCCACCAGGAAAACACACTGTTCTCCATCCAGTCCCTCGCTCACAGAGACGCTTCGGAAGCAACGCACTTCTCTTCGAAAGAAAATGGCGTAAGTCTTGTCTGTCTTCAGATTTAGAAACATACCAGTCCTCACTCGCCATTTTCTCGAAGGATGTAACTGCTGCTAAATCCTTGTATTTCCAGTCCTAGGTAACATGCATCTCAGATGCCCGCACCTTATTCAGTACCTTCAACTCACTACTAACTCCTCCCTCTCCCCCTCCCAACACCTCTCTGTCAGCTGATGTCTTTGCAACCTTTTCTACTGAAAAGTTCGAGGGCATCAGCAAACTCTTTCATACTCACCATTTCCACAACACTACATCTCACACATCCAGCCATCCAACTCTCTCCTCCTTCTCCCCTGTCACAGAATCTGAAATTGGCAAAATTCTTCTTGCCAGTAACCCAACTACTTGCCCCCTTGATTCCATCCCATCCCACCTTCTTCAATCCATCACCTCCTCCATCACACTAGCACTCACACACATCATTAACTCCTCTCTTACGTCTGGTACTTTTCCAAATTGTTTCAAACAGGCCATAATCAAACCCCTACTCAAAAAGCCTACGCTCGACCCAAATTTGGTCGAGAGCTACAGACCTGTTTCTCTTTTACCTTTCCTGTCTAAAACACTTGAACGGGTGGTATCCACACAGGTCTCCAAATTTCTTAATCAGAATAATCTCCTTGATCCCAATCAGTCTGGTTTTAGATGTAGTCACTCCATGGAGACAGCATTGCTCTCTGTGATTGACTCATTTAAATCTGCCAAAGCTAAATCTCAATCCTCTGTCCTCATTCTGCTAGATCTTTCTGGAGCTTTTGATACAGTAAATCATCAGATTCTACTATCCACTCTATTTGAATTAGGTGTTTTCTGATACGACACTTGAACACTTGGTTTCGATCCTATCTCACAGGAAGAACCTTCAAAGTGTCATGGAATGGGGAGATCTCTAACTCTCACCAAGTACGCACTGGTATGCCTCAGGGCTCTGTACGTGGTCCTCTCCTCTTCTCACTATACATGACATCACTGAGCACAGTCATCCAGGCGCATGGTTTCTCTTACGACTGCTATGCTGATGAAACTCATCTTCATCTGTCTTTTGCCCCTGACGACACCACCATCTCAAATGGGATATCTGCCTGCCTCACCGACATATCTGTTTGGATGAAGGCCCGTCATCTCAAATTAAATTTAGAAAAAAACAGAGCTTCTCATTATCCCAGCTAAACCCTCAATCCATTACGACCTGACCTTCCAAATTAACGGCTCCACAATCTCCCAAACCGATTCGGTCCGGAACATTGGTTTCACAATACACTCCTACACTCCCACCTTAAACTCTTTGATCATGTTATCAAAACCGCCCGTTCCTGCAGATTCCTTCTTTACAAGATAAGGAAGATCAGACCCTTCTTGACTGAACATGCTACCCAACTGCTTGTTCAAGCCCTAGTCCTATCCCGGCTTGATTATTGTAATACACTACTTGCCGGTATCCCAGCTTCCACAATCAGACCTCTTCAACTAATTCAAAACTCTGCAGCCCGACTTGTGTTTAACCAGCCCAAGCGAACTCATGTCACTCCATTACTCATTTCCCTCCATTGGCTCTCTGTAGCTGCTCACATTCAGTAGAAGTCACTGACTCTGGCCTACAGAACCATTTCTGGATCTTCCCCCTCCTACCTTCACTCTATCTTTTCAAAATACACTCCGACTCGTTCACTCCGCTCCAGTGATGATTGCGGACTGCAAAATGGTGGAACGATCTTCACAACTCTGTCCGTAAGGCAGTATCATTAAGCAGTTTTAAGAAACTACTGAAGACATATCTCTTTAACAAATACCTGTTTTAAAGAACAAAAAAAAAAGAACAAAAAAAAAGGGGAGGGGGGCGTAGCATCAAATAACAATCAGGTTTGATGAATTCACAGTGTAGTTTTTCTGCATAACTTCTGACTTGTAATGTTCTTATTTGTAAGTCGCTTTGGATAAAAGCATCTGCTAAATGACTAAATGTAAATGTAATGTAAATGTAAAGAAGTGAGAAAAAAGAATCCAAGTAGGGTGAAATGGATGGTGTATAGTTGAGTGTCACTGTCAAGTTGACAAAAAATAAAGCAGAAATGCATAAGCACTGTGTGGAATAAATAAGTACAATTTTACTGTATTCATAATTGTTGACACCCATGAATATTAAGTACATTTTACATTTAATCATTTAGCAGAAGGTTTTTATCCAAAGCGACCTACAATGTGAGCACAGGGTTAATCACAACATCCCTGAAGCAATGAGGGTTAAGGGCGTTGCTCAAGGACCCACATTAGTGGACCTGGGATTTGAACCACCAACCTTCAGATTGATAGCCCAACACCCTAACCACTGAGCTACTGCACCCTTATACCATGTATAGTATACTATGTAATGTATCTCCTGAAATTAAGTGTTAAGTTAAACTGCTTAGATATTTAAAAGGTGTAATACCTAAAAGTTCAAGACACAAATGAGAACAATTTGAATAAAAAATGCCAGAACATTATTCAGGGCATCAACAAAGAACAAAATTAGATTCACCTGTCCCTATCTTGTCAATGCTGACATGACTATAATTAGTGTATCAATAGTGGCTTTGTTGTTAAAATGAAGTATGTTTTTTAAAAAGTTTAAAAAGATGTATTCATTAGTCCTTATTTAAAATGGTAAGCCAACCAACAAGCAACATCTTCAGCACAATCCTTAGGTGCTCCTTTATGAACCCCGTTTTTAAATAAACCTACCAGTTTGACAGATAACAGCATGCCCTCTTTACGTGAGTTGCTGAGAAGAAGGAGCTGTGTTTGCTCTCGTTGCTTCTCCTCCAGGTCCTTTTCAAAGTTCAACTTCTCCAGTTGCTTTTGCTCCTTTCGCCTCTCATAGTCCGAGAATTTGCTCTGCATAGTAATAAATCAGAGAATTAAATGCTGAATCAAATACAACACACATGCTCAAAACAGATCTTATAAAACCATGTTCATGTTGAAGATCTTAAATTGATACTTACTATCACTTTATCTATTGTTATTAAGAGTCAACACAATAACAAACCTTAAAGACATTTACCCACCTGCCAGGCTAATTCCTCACCATCCACACAGTCTGTGTTTTGGTTGCTGCTGTCATTCTCTAACACAGACAGTAAGAACTGAGAGGGAGGGCAGTATTCCAGGCCCAGCTCTGTGAAAAATATTTGTAATTAACTTTTTAATTACAATAAAAGGAACAGAAAAAAGAATGAAAAAGATTAATGGGATGAAACTAACTATTTAAATTTGTATTATTAGGTTGCTTGCCAACCAGTGAAGGTTTAATTAGAATTCAGCACTTTCTCAAGGCATTGGATGTTCCAAAATTTGGGTCAGTACAGTTAATGTAATATCTATGGCTATAATATTAGGAAGAAGGGTTTTAAACACTGGGTTTAATTTAATTAAATCTATTTGTGTCACAGAGATATTGCTGTTTTACATCTTTGACATCAAGAAAATTTACCTGTGCAGAGGAAACGTTGGACCTCCTCTGTACCAGATGTACAGACTAAGGCAGGTGGATAGTTCATAACACAAGCATCCAGAGTAAGACTCTGCACATAAAACAGGAGGATCTCTATATTAACCAATAATGTTAATAATTCTAAATAATGTGCACAAAAAGGGTTGAACTTCACCTCCAGTGTTCGAACATTGGCCAGCTCTTTGGGCAGCTCTCTAATGTTATTCTCACTAAGGTCCAGTGTACGCAGGCTGCACATGCATCCCACAGACGAAGGCAGGTCACTGAGATAGTTCCCTTTAAAGGGATATTAATAAACAACAACATCATAAGTCAATATCACTTACATTATAAATGCATACAGTAGGGTTTCCTTATCTGAAGCACATTCTAAAATGATTTAATAGAAATATATTTCAATTAACAATTCAGAATTTTTATATAGAAGAATAACAAAATCTTATCTCAGTCTTTCATATTGGAAATCCAGCATATCATCATTTTAATCAATATTAAAAATGGATGAATTTAAATGGATCTATATATATATACATGCATACATAAGGAAGAGGGGCAGAAGGACACCTCAGGAGAAGTTTGAATTTTTATGGTATATGCTTTTTTCACGTAAATGGTACAAAAGCAGAATTTGCAACACTAAACATGACGAGACTAAACATTTTTTGGATATAACAAAAAGTCAAAGCCACACCTTTAACATTAAGTGTCTGGAGATTCCCAAGGTCCCCTATAGACTCCGGAAGTGCCTTGATCTGGTTATTTTCTGCATTTAAAACCTGGATGATATCAATAAATCTTAATTATGTTTTTGTAGGGACACAAATCTGAAGAATCAAATACAAGAATGTATGATACAAAATTGTAATTGATACCTGTAAGCAGGACAGCTGTCCAATTTCACCCGGTAATGAGGTAAGCTTATTGTCATGAAGGTCCAACACCTTATATTAATGGACAAAGATACATGTTTGCATTAAAAATAAATAAAACAAATTATAGTATAATCTATAATTTTATAATTAAAATTCAAACCTTTATAGTTGCTAAAGAGCTAATAGAGCAGCCTTTAGGTAGCAGTGACTTTAGCTCATTTCCACAGAGAATAAGGACCTGAAACAATTGGACTTCAATAAAGCAATGTGTGTTTGGCTCAATGCAAAGCGTAGTGTCATTACATCGCTTTCTCGTGATTTATTCACAATAATACACAACTTTGAGTGCCTTACAACTGTTTACATTATATAATAAATTCATAAATGTGTTTATTGAAAACAGGATTATTAATAAACTGGTTTTCCACTATGTAACCTAGTCTAGTTTTTAAAGTGAACATTAATCACTGAGTAACAGGATAATGGTTTCTATAACAATCAAAAAATTCCATATAGTGGCCAAATTACAGAGCACAACTTAAACACATAGATTGGCACCCTGTCCTGGGTGTATCTGCCCAATTCCCGAAAGGTTCGCCCCTGGATGGGCATGGGGAACCCCACCGCGACCCTAATATAGGATAAAGCGGAAGATAATGAATAGGGGTGAGCTGCAATATTCGCTGATTCGACGATTCGATTTGGAGAACCGTAGTCGACTATGAACCTCATAGTCGAATGTACCATTTTGACCACATAGGGGTGCCCATGGCTGCTGCTAAGCATTAGTTTTTACATGAAATGTCTTTGTTTTCGTTATATATATAGCCTTTTGTCAAATAAAATCATCCTAATTTCTGTTAATATTTTTTTTTTAAAAAGTCCAGAACGGGGATCCCATTTACGGTCCTCTAGAAAAACAAGTAAAATATTTAAAAAAAAAACTTTTTTAAAAACCATGCTTATAGCACCATCTTGTGGTGAAATTTTAACTGATTCGACTATCAGTCGACTATAGGGAAAATCTGACGAATCAGATTCGACTATGAAAATCCTTAGTTGAAGACACCCCTAATAATGAATGAATGAATGAACTTAAACACAACAGCCACAACAGGCTTAGTGCACATCCAGAATCAGCTCACTGTTTTTAATAATCTTTATTTCTGTTTATGGTACAAGAGTTAAAGTAATGCATTGTACATAAAGCATTGATAAGAATGTGAAGCAGTCAAAGGTGTGAGTTATTGCTAATCATGTCACAGCTGTACAAACGACCCAGCCAATCAGATTTAAGGACCATAACAACCAGTTTTATATTATTTTTTAAATTCCCCTTATAATATGTAATAATTAAAAAAATCCCACCTTCTTCTGGAGTACTTTACAGATAGAAAGTGAACTGGAAGGCACCTAAAAAGAATTAAAATTATTTCCATATGCAGTCAAAACTATTTTAATAATAAAACTACTAAATTATGAATGTAAGAGAATGAGATGAGATGAGGCCATTTTTTATCCCCCAACAGTTTTCTTCACAGAAAATAATTCAATCTTTTCTAAATGTATTGAAAATTCGCAAGTTAAATAGTGAATTGTGAAAAATATTTTGTAATATATAACATTAAGAAAAAAAACTTGCTTACTGGTGGTTCACTGCATGTCCAGGAAAAGATTGTCATGCTACTAGTTGTAGCAGAGAATTTCGAAACTTTACACATCATGCTCATCTGTTTGATATACAATCTTGCAAAACTACACAGTTTTTGGATAACTGGTATCACTCAAAGCATCACAATATATTGCCCAGCTTTAGTTAAAACATTACCAGCTTTAATACAGAGCTAAGATGCATGATAGTGAATAGAAGTCACCTACCTCAAAAAGCTCACAGTTTGAAATGTCGAGTATATCATCAGCACCAGCTTCTTTAGACTTGCAGAGAAATAAATATATAATGTATATATATACATTATTATTTATACACTTTATGGACACTGGCAGGTGTCATGAATAACACTGGCTATTTCTTAATTATGACATTAGTTAGTGGGTGGGATGTATTAGACTGGAGTGAATATGTTAATATTACATTGATGTGCAGTGGTAAATATCTGGGCAACATGGTGGTGCAGTGGGTTCCTCCCACAAACCAAAAACATGGATTCAAGGTAAATTGCACTTAAATGCCCCTATATGGTTTATGTGGGTGATAGATTGGCACCCTGTCCTGGGTGTATCTGCCCTGTGCCTAAAACGATTGAAACCACCCCCTCCCCAATATTAAGCGGTCAAGATAATGGATGCATGATTAATGTATATCCAAAATTAATGAATAAAGGAATGGTGGTAATCTGTTGACAGGGTCATGAACAGCCACAAGACACAGCTCACTAGCAACAAGGTGGGACCGACACAATATTAATAAAGACGTCATAATGTGATGCCTGGTCAGTTTGTATTACTGTAAACACCTTTACTTCATAGCAGAATTAGGCAGTTCTGTTTGCTATAAATAATTAAAGAGAGGCGTAACCCGACTGTGAAAAAACAGTGCAGCTAATCAAATTTATAAATATATTATATTATATATTATATATTATAGATACATATAAAAGAGCAGGTAAAAGTCACCAGTGTTAACTGATACTCCAGCCGCTTCAAGGCCTCGTCGCTTGTTTTTTTCTTTTTGTTGAACAGAGGCATGGTCACGTCAGCCTGTGATTATCATATAAAGCTGCAGAATTGTAATTTAACACGACATAAAAATGAGCTCAAATCAAACCGCTTATTAAAACCCTTCACTCTATTCACTCATTTACTCCAAACTATTTGTTTATCTTGATTATATTATTAACATTAAAACATTAACTGCTGAATGTAAACCTGGTTATCGAACTATGGCTGACTCACTATTCGTTACACGAGCTTTAAAACAACTAAAACAAATTCATCGTATTCGATGGTTTTTTAATCAAACCTTTTAGATTTTAGAGATTTACTAATTGACTTCACAGACAGCGAATCTGCCCATAAACAGAGCAACGTTCAGATTAGCACTTCCTACCAGGAACCATAACAGTGACACCTCACAAGGGTTGCCAAGTTGGAGTTTTGAAAGTAAAAGTCTGAATTCCAGAATTAAAAGTCTGAATTCAGAGATGCTTTTCACTTTTTCCCATCTAAGTGGCGAAAATTGACTTCCATAATTAACTGTCTAATTGTCCACTTTATATAAGTATAAGTAACAGAATCTTTTTACAATAAATTATTAAAATTGAAATCACAATAGGGTGGGCGGCATGGTGGCTTAGTGCCTCTCAGCGCTAGGGATTCCCAGTTCGAATCCCAATATGGGTGGAGTTTTCATGTTCTCCATATGTCCGCGTGGGTTTCCTCCGGGTTCTCTGGTTTCCTCCCACAGTCCAAAAACATGGATCAAGTCAATTAAATTCTCCAAACTGCCCCAT
Source organism: Corydoras sp. C115 (assembly GCA_019802505.1). Lineage (NCBI taxonomy): Eukaryota > Metazoa > Chordata > Actinopteri > Siluriformes > Callichthyidae > Corydoras > Corydoras sp. C115. Next base: position 9,614,810 of record JAFMOC010000003.1, read on the forward strand.
ATAGAGTGTTTGTGTGCATGTCTGTGTGAGTGAGTGTGTGCCCAGCGATAGATTGGCACCCTGTCCTGGGTGTATCTGCCCAGCGCCCGAAACGTTCTCCCCTGGATGGGCATGGGGAACCCCACGCGACCCTAATAGAGGATAAAGTGGAAGATAATGGATGGATGGATAGATAGAAATGGAATAGAATAGAAAAATAGGGATGTGCAATATTGTTAAAGTTTAAGCGAGCTTGCACAAAACCTGAGCCTAATACTAATGATACTAATCATACTTGGAAATGTATTGAGATATATTTGTAATTATAGTAATAATACTTAATACTAATACTAAATACTAAATAATATTAAATAGAAATAAAACTCAAAAAATACTAATTAAAGTATACAATATAAATACAATATAATTTAAGATATTTGCTATTTACAAATTGAAATATACCGTTGTTTTGGTTGGTTTCATATGGTCCAGAGGGCGTTGGAAGTGTCTTTGATTGGCCTGGCAACATACACTTCTAAAATCGCACAGTTGTTCTGTTCTCGCGAGATTTTAGAGCTCCTTTATATACCCGGTCATGCCACACGCGCACCCTTTCTGATTCAGACGGTGAAGGTGCAACAGTAATCGGTCGTCCCGGCATCGGGTTCATCCGACACCCTCACCAGTTCAGGACCAACTAGATCAACTTCGTCTTTGTCAACATGCCGCCTAAATTTGACCCCAACGAGATTAAAATCGGTATGTTCGAAAATGATTGAGAACAGTACAGGCCTTAAACCAGGCCTCGCGAAACACTGTTCTTTTTTGTCTATGTGGAAATTATTTTTATTTTGTATAATATTAGTTATTATCTTTACTGTAGTGATTTAAGTCTAACAGCACTCTGGATGTAGGTGTTTCATTTAAACACGCACCGAGGTTTGGTTAATTTGGTAAGGTTAACCACTTGCACGCTGACCGGTAATTGATTTAATTTCCAGTGTAATAATTCTTATACGTAAATGGTTGATTCCCATATCGCGTCCAAGTCAGCGGAAATTATTTTATTTATATTTTTGTTATGGAGAGTTCTGGAAGCCACGTGGTTCAAGATGCGCATGCGCGTCAATGAAGACAATGGCAGCGGACACTTTAATCGACTTTCTTGATCCCCTTCTATGTAAAATCTACGTAGTGTAGCAGTACATTAACCTCAACGAGACTTTATGGTTTTGGCCTTTAGGTCCTAGAATATTATCTCAGTAAAAGCTTCATTTATAATTCTTGATGACATTTGTCACATTAACGTTCAAAGGGCCTTAAGGTTTATTTTATTTAAATAAAATTATATTGACACTACATTTTTATATATATATATATATATATATATATATATATATATATATATATATATATATATGTATCCACATCCATGTTCTCCTTTTCTATGCCAGCAAACTATGGCACAGTGGTTTTAAAGAATTAAAAAGATGCCTTGGTTTATATAAAAAAATATGGATGAACATGTAAGTATGATTACATTTAGCAGACGCTTTTATCCTAAATGGCTTACAAATAAGCGAACACAAGTCAGTAGTTAAGGAAAAACCCAGCAACACTAGCCTGAATGTTATCTGAATCTATTTTATTTATATTTTAAATAAATATAATAATATAATAAAAAATATAATAAATATAAATCTATTTTAAGTGTTGAGTAAGTATTCTGTATATTTTGTATTACAAGTGTTTGACTGTTAAGTCAGACCTGTTTTTGTGCAGTGTTAGAGACTGCTTAAGTAATCTTCCATGTGATGCTAAAATTATTGAAAACTGAAATTATTTTAGTTTTATTGCAATCCTCCATTACAAGAGGCAAAACACAATGTTCTAGTACAGGGTGTGTATCCATATTTTTATATAATACGTTCTTGGCATTACAATGCCTATGAATTTAGTCTTAGTGGTCAGCTTTAAAGTATGTTACATTGACCTGTTTGAAGAAACCCACCTTTGTTGATCATTGTGTGTGAAATTAGTGTGTTTATACTATATAATAAAAAATCCTTAGCATTTATATCCATAAAGATAATGCACATTCAGTTCCAAATAAAAGTGAATGAAATACCAAATTGAACTAAAACCAAATTTGACTAAAAACTAGAAATACTAATGAGTTAAATAATAGCTTTGTCCTTTGCAAACTAAAATTTTACAATATAAACTAAGTTTTAGTTGTAGAGCCATTTGTTATTGCGAGGGTTTTATGTAAACAGTGACTTCATGTAGAAGTCTTATGTTGCAGTGCTCAGATAACTAAAGATCTTGTATTTTCCTGGAGCTGATCCTTTTTTTTTCTTTTTTTTTATATAAATAACTTTGTTCAGTGATCGATGTGGGTGGTAGTATTGCTATTTCAACCACTATTTGTGCTCCAAGTCCTAGGAGTTGTATTATTGTGAATGATATTCAGGACAATTCAGAACAAATTTGTCAAAACAATGTTTATTCTAGACAATGCTGAAATGTAACCCAAGTCAAGGGCCACCATTTAAAAAAATAAATAAAATACAAACATAAAAATCAATGACTGAAGATGTTCTCCCAGTGTACAAACAGTAACACATAGAAACAGCATATTCAACCTGAAACTTACATTTTGGGAAGTTTTGCATATTTAGTTTAACATGTAAAATGGGTTTGTGCATAATGAGTTTTGTGAGCTTCCTGCAATTCATAAATCTAGCCTTATACTATGCTTTTATGCTGTGGTATTTCTATTGCTTATCTGGATATCATTCTGTGTTTAAGTGTATATGAGATGCACAGGTGGAGAGGTTGGTGCTACGTCTTCTTTGGCCCCCAAAATCGGACCCCTGGGTCTGGTAAGTAGTCTTAAATGCCTGCATTAAAGTGTTTTTTTAAGCCTTTCGCCACTGTGCTTGTCTGTCTGAATGACTTGCTGTAGTCCAGTAAAGGCTAAAATTAAACCAGCTCTAGGAAGCAGGACTGCCTGTTCTTATGGTGGTTTCTGTGCTGAAAGGCCTGGAACAAATTTCTAATTTCCTCTTAAAGTTGAACCAAAAACAAACTGATCACGAGATGCCGAATTGGATAATGATGAAATATCATTAGAGGCAACAGTGTGCAAAACCTATTTGAAACGTCACCAGAGATAATCCTGCACTTTCTACGTCACATTAACCTGAAAAATCTTATATAACCTAATTAAAATGATGTAAATGACACAACTTGTGTGCTGAAATGACATTTTAAATATATATACAAGTATAGATATTACTAATTTAAATACCACAGCTTAAAAATTCTATTTGATTTTGCTGTTTCTTTTACTTTCAGTCCCCCAAGAAGGTTGGTGATGACATTGCCAAGGCCACCGGTGACTGGAAAGGCCTTAGGATCACGGTCAAGCTAACCATCCAAAACAGACAGGCAGCAGTAAGACTTGCATTTCTCAATATCCAAATAGTAACCCTGCTTAACTTTCAGCACCACAATTTAGCTAAATGCTTATTTTCCCTTTGTTTTCCTTACTTTGTAAGTATATCATGCAGTTTTAGCATGGTGGTCTAAGCCTGTATGTATGAAGCAAATGTTTGGGCTGACACTGAAGAAAAACATTAACTCCATGTTTTTCATTGTTACATTAATTTTCTTATGTTCCACTATTGCATACTTTTTAATATTTTGAAAAAGACATTAAACATTGAATAGTCACTTTACTTTTTAACAAATATAGTATGACTAGATTATATCCCATAAATTAATACAAACTGGTCTGCAACTGAGTAAGTTTGTTAGTTTTTTTTTTCCCCCTATGCTAAATTTGGATTTCTGAAGGTTTGGTGCACCCTAGCATGAATGTCAGAACTATTTAGGATGTTTCTTTGTAAAATTTAATTCTTACTTTTCCAGATTGAAGTGGTTCCCTCTGCATCTGCCCTTATCATCAAAGCACTGAAGGAGCCTCCTCGTGACAGGAAGAAAGTTAAGAACAGTAAGAAACCCTCACATCAAGCTGTAACCTTGATTACCTAACATTGTTCAGTCTTAAACATAAGCCTCCCGCCACTGTGCCTGTCTTGGTGACCTGCTATAGTCCAGTGGAGGCTAAAAGTGAACCAGCTCTAGGAAACAGAGCTGCCCAGTCTTATGGGTAACTCTGTGCCGAAAGGCCTGGGACAAATGGTACTTGTTTAGTTATGCCATTTTTGTGATTTGATCTTGCAGCTTTGTCTGAGACTTTGCCTGGCTAAAATGTCATACTTGTGATAGTTACGTATTAAGCATGTACCAGAAGTTTTTAATAGGTCAGAATCAGGTGATGGCCAGTTTATGTATGAAATTTGTTGTGCTCCCTAAACTGCACTTTCACAGGCCAAATAAGGGCATCTGTCACAAACTATATTGGAGTGGTAATCATAGTCTTGCCATTCAGCACATTTGGGAATTAATTTTACTGCTGATTAATGTGGATCCACATAGTGTATTGTTATGCTTGGAGAAATGTTTGAAACTTTTTTCCCCCCATTTCTGTATATTTAAAACCAACTCATGACTGTGTTCACACAAATGCTATTAAGTTGTCTGCGTCCAACCTGGCTTTAGCAGTTTAATATGCTAGTCTTGTGCCAATTTATACATGCTAAGCAAGCGTGTACTGTTTTGTCCAGAAGGCACTGAATTCTGTTTAGTGACAAACAAGTTAGTAAGAACATGGATGGGCATGTGCAATCAGAATGCAAGGCAGGTGTATGTTAGGTTTTTAAATGCTTCCTCCACAATCACGAATCCTTTTATTTTAAACTTTTTAACTGCAGCATTTTCAAATGTGTTGTGACTTGATGATTGTTCCATAAGTTAAATGTTTCTCTATCTGTTTTGGGGTTTTTGAACTTAATATATAGCTTATTAATTATAGCATGTTTTTACAGTTAAGCACTCCGGCAGTGTTGCCTTTGATGAGATCGTCAGCATTGCCAGAGTCATGAGACACCGCTCTATTGCTAGGGAACTTTCAGGTTTGTATAGAGTTTACACTTTGAAATCTAGTAGCCTCCCGCCACTGTGCCTGTCTCGGTGACCTGCTATAGTCCAGTGGAGGCTAAAAGTAAACCAGCTCTAGGAAGCAGAGCTTCCCATTCTGATGGGTAACTTTGTGCCAAAAGGCCTGGGACAAACCCAACTCTGTGATGTGCAATATATTGTTACATTTTCTATTTAGGAACCATTAAGGAGATACTTGGTACAGCTCAGTCTGTGGGTTGTACTATTGATGGCCGCCCACCTCACGATGTTATTGACGACATCAACAGCGGTAAAGTGGAATGCCCATCTGTGAGTATTGAACAGAATCCATGATGAAGGCATTTTGGGTTTGTTTTTGGTTTTTTTTTTTTTTCAAACGCATTTTCCTTTTCTTTTGCAGGACTAAATGGCTATAAATAAATATTGTTAAATACTTGTCTCCGTGGTCATTGGATTATTATTTTTTTTGTGTGTGATTCTGGTACCCACTGTGATGGCCAAGAAATGAAGCCCCTGTTTTATTTAAATAACTTGTGTGCAATTTAAAGCTGCATAATGCATATAGGCAAAACCAGTGAAGACCCACTTGTCTTCAGCCCTATGTACATCTGTGCAAAAAATATACAGCTTCTTGTAAAAGGTTGGCAACATAAGACGGTTTCTCAGCAAATTTGATTCAAGACGCTTGTTTCCTCTTCTCTAGCTTACCCACAGGTTTTTAAGTGGGGCAGAATTAAAATGAAAACCTGAAAGACAAGTGAGGATCTCTACTGCATGCAGTGAAAATGGCAAGTTTACTCAATTACCTCCAGAAAAATGAAAGATTTGTAGTATTGGTACAATCAAGTAGCTGACAATCAAGTTATAACAGCAAGAACATGCAAAGTGACATTCTGAACAGATTTGCCAATGAGCATGTTCTCATGTCCAAAGATAGTCAATAATACTGTACACTGCTTTTAAGATAAAGTACACAGAAAAGACTGCAGCAGTGTTTCTCATATAGCATTGTCTATATAATATGAGGGGTGAAGAACTTTAAATATGACAATTTCATTACAAAAACTAGCCTAATCTTTTGCTCCACAATTATGAATGAGTCATAATATTCACTGTAGAGATGAACCCCCTTTTTAAAGGGTGTACTTTTAGAGTTTTAAAATTAAGGTATTTTACCTGTCACCATAAATACTCAATACATAGAAATAGTTTTCAAACATTTAACTGGTAATAACTCCATAGAGAAGATAATCTGATGTATTTCTTAACATAAAATTGGGTTATGCTCCTCACATCAGTCAGCAGAACACATCTGTAAAACTTTACATCACAGCATGAGACAGGCCATAAATATGAAAAAAAGTAACTAGTGGCCCATCTACTGTTCTAACAGGAATTTGTCCTCCACATTTAATCCATCCATGCAATGAATATCACATAACACTAACCCAGTGATTCTCAATTATTTTCTGTTAAGCCCCCCCTAGGAAGAAGAAAACATTTTGCACCCCCCCACACACACATTCACCTCACCCCCCAAATGTTTTATGTCCCCAAATTTATCATAAATGGGATAAATTATTTTTACACACCCACTGTAGTATGATTTGTATATAAATTTGTTATAAATACACCTCTTTTATAACAATGTATCCTTGTCAACAATGTACACAAAAAAGAAATTTAGATCAACTTAGAACAAAGAATAATTTGATTTACTTTGTTTTTTAGTTTGTAACAGAAACGAATAAAATCCTTATTTAAACGTAGAACATTTTTGAACTGACTGGCATTTGATACTGAAAAAAACAAAATTAAATAAAATCAAATAATAAATTCAAATTCATCAGCAACATTCATTCAGGAGCACAATTTATTAACACTTTAACCTACAAAACAAAAATGAATACAACAATTTGTGCTGTTTTTTTTTTTGAGGAAGTCAGAGCTAACGTCTCCAACACATCCGTTTTGCAGCACACAGCTTTTCTGAAGTAGCTTTCATAAAGCGTTAATATTTGCTGGTTATACACGTCACGTTTACGATTAAAAACTCAAGCGGTTATCAGTGTGATTGGGGTGTATTTTCTTTAAGTGACGCCTTCATTTATTTGGGTTCACGCTGTCCGCTGCCAACATTTAAAAAACACAGCAGACACATCAGTCTTTCTTCGTCTCCCACCTTCGTTACAGTGAAGTTACAGTGAAGCCAAGCGCTACATTTGCGTCGACATTTAGCTTTCGGTTGACTTTTGTTGGTCTCATTATCTTCGTCTCTCTCCGCCACCCCTGTTAAATATTTCTCCATGTTGTCTCTTGAGGGTTTGTTCAGTACACTTAATATCACTTGCTCTGTGATTTCTTGTTATGCGCCCCCCCCCAGGCACCGCACTGTTTGAGAACCACTGCACTAACCGCAGCTTGACAGTCTTGTACATGACACCTAGGAAGCAATTGAAGTTAGATGCCATGCCCAAGGGCACTTCAACTATAGATGGGGCCAAGAATCGAACTGAGGACCTTTAAGTCAAGGCTGGTTCCTTAACCACAGGCTTAGGACAGCCCCAGTAGTCTTTATAGCCACGCTCTTTCCCAGCAAATTGTCAAATAAAAAAACTGCAGCAATATCATACACATAAAATTTACACTATGGGCAAAAAATACAATGTAAAAGACCCACATGAAAATGCTGTAATAACTTTTATCTTGTAATACAATGTGAAATACGACATGTTTATGCCTTTGTGTGCATGCACACATTAAACCAATCTTGGTCACAAATTCTTTAATATAGTGCAGGGGTAAATAAATTACATATCCTTAAAAATCAAATGTACAAATGCATTAAGGCTGAAGTCAACATGGCTCTGCTGTGAAATATTTGCTTTACCAGTGTTTCCCAGATGCCTCTAATATCCTGAAGCACATTAGAAAGACAAAGAAATGTACTTCCAGACTTTATAACAGATAACCTGTAAAACACAACAGCCCCCCCCCCCCCCTCAATTGGTAGATATTTAACATCTTGTAAAGATTTTCTAGGTCATTAAAGCATGTAGCAAAAGAGTAAATGGAACCCTCTTTCATTTCCACACAAACAATGATTAAAGGTACAACAATGACCTGCATAAGAATTTTGTACAAACTAGGTATAAAAAAAGCCAGACAAATTAACTTGTGCCTGATCTTAACACCAAGTGCTGGCAGTTTTAACCTCCCCTTGTCTCTACACTGCTTTTAAATCTCACAAATCAAGACTGTTTGCTAGACCTCTGATAAACCCCCTCAGTTCTCCAAATCATCTTCCTCTACCTCGTTCTCTCCCTCTTGCTCGTCTTCCATGTGCTCTTCTTCATCTTCTTCCTCTCTGCTCTTGTCATTCTCCTCTGTGCCATTCTTTTTCTCCTTATATTTTCTCTTCTGTTCTGAAGCCTCCTTCTTGCCTTTCTGGCCTTTCTTGTAAGCTGTTAAAAGCAATTATAATGAAATTATAATTGATTATGATTATTTTATGAAATAAAAATCACAAACAGCATAACATTTTAAATAGGTGACCAAAACGTAAAAACATTTGACATCTACAGACTGTAATTCCTAAAAGACTTATAACTACTATGATACAAATCAAAGTTAATAAAGAGACTATGGAATGAGTGCCTGGTTCAGATACAGCAACCCCTGTAAGTTTACAGCAGTTGTCCACACAGCAATATTTATGAACGACTTGAGAATTTCAACATAAAGCATTAATGCTATCTAAAGATCAGTCTAAAAGAATCATTTAGCTTTTCTCAGGCATTGTACTTTAACTGGTGGCACGGTGGCTTAGTGGTTAGCACTTTCGCCTCTCAGCACTAGGGATTCCCGGTTCGATTCCCAATCTGGGTGGAGTTTCCATGTTCTCCCCGTGTCCACGTGGGTTTCCTCCAGGTTCTCCGGTTTCCTCCTACAGTCCGAAAACATGGATCAAGTCTATTGAATTCTCCAAATTGCCCTATATAGTGTGTCTGTGTGAGTGAGTGTGTGCCCAGGGATGGATTGGTGCCCTGTCCTGGGTCTATCTGCCCAGCGCCCGAAACGTTCTCCCCTGGATGGTTTTGGGGAACCCCACCGCGATCCTACTAGAGGATAAAGTGGGAGATAATGGATGTACTTTAACTGATTACTTTGATAACAAAATAAACCATGATTTATTTACGATCCTCCTCAGCGAAAGTCTTCGGAACAGTAATTTTTTTTTGTAACCCAAAGACAGATTGGCACCCTGTCCTGACTGCATCTGTCCAGCATCCAAAATGGTCACCCAAGGTTAGTATGACCCCGACACAAACCCTGGGACCCCCCCCCCAAAAAAAGAATGTGGCATGATAGCAACAGCCCTTCTCCATCCATGTATTTTGTTGTTTCAGATGTTCTTAACTACTTTTTGCTAAATAAAATAAAGTTTACATAATACCTGTTATTTAATCCATATAAACAATAATTTTATTTGAGAAAAACCTTCTAAACAGTCATTAGGCCAAGAAAATATTCTTATGTGCATCTACAAGCGAAGCAAGGCACACAATTTATCCAGCTCTGTGTTCACATTGTGTTAACATGGCTAATGTAATACTAAATAATTGAACCAAAATATTTGTCAAGTAAAGGGTTTAAAATTAAACACAATATGAATGACAAGTTCAGTTATTTACCCTCAAGTGCCTCACGCAGCGGTGGCAAAAAACGTTCAAACTCCATCTCTTCCATTGCTGACATCACATCTCCTGCATTCAGAGTCTTTCTTTTAGCTTTCATGGCAAAACTGTTGGCACTGCAGAATGGAAAATGTTATTACTCATGTTACTGTACACTGCTTCATTTTGGGGAGACACAAAATATTCCCCAAAATTATTTTTTAAAATTCATTCATTCATTCATTATCTCCCGCTTTATCCTCTATTAGGGTCGCGGTGGGGTTCCCCATGCCCATCCAGGGGAGAACATCTCGGGCGCTGGGCAGATACACCCAGGACAGGGCGCCAATCCATCACTGGGCACACACTCACTCACACAGACACACTCTATATGGGGCAATTTGGAGAATTCAATTGACTTGATCCATGTTTTTGGACTGTGGGAGGAAACCGGAGAACCCGGAGGAAACCCACACAGACACGGGGAGAACATGGAAACTCCACCCAGATGGGGATTCGAACCGGGAATCCCTAGCGCTGAGAGGCGAACGTGCTAACCACTAAGCCACCGTGCCGCCTTTTTAAAAATTAATTTTAATTATACTTTTTTCCTCCAGCAACCATACCATGATGTAGCGTAGAGAACAAACACGCTGGCAGCTTGTGATATGGCTTTTCTTGCTTCTTTGGACACGTTGACTCCATCTGGCAACTAGGAAACAAAAATAAACATACACCTCATTTTGTCTTTTTTAATCACCAACCAATACAAAAAAAACACACCCTTAAGGTAGTAAATTTTTAATAATCATGTGATATAAAACGACCTCATTGTTGATTTTCAATATGATTTTCTTGATCAAGAATCACCACAAGTAATACAAGAAAACATTTAAATAAGTACAGAAATGTGAATTTTCAATATATAAAACTCTCTCTTAATCCATAAATCTATTTTTTGTATCTACAGCCACTGTCACTTTTTTCAGTTTCATTTACTGTAAATATATACTTTGTAATTTTACAGTCACACACATCTGTTTCTCTATATAATTATTTATCATATTACTAAATTTAAATTTCTAAAGGAGTGTATATTTAATTGGCTCTTAGAGCTCCATAAAAAATATCAATGATTGATATAATTTTATTTGGAAAAACAATATCCAATACCTAAAAAAGACAATTATAGATTACAGAAAGCAAAGCGGTCTCAAAGTTTTGGATCTTAAATTAAACTTTTAGGCTTAAGTACATTATATAGCCTGGGCACCAGTATTCATCCATTATCTTCCATTTTATCCTCTATTAGGGTTGGGGGGCCCAGGAGAGAACGTTTCGGGCGCTGGGCAGATACACCCAGGACAGGACGTAAATCTATCGATGGGCACACACGCTCAATATGGGGTAATTTGGAGAATTCAGTTGACCTTAATCCATGTTTTTGGACTGTGGCAGGAAACCAGAGAACCCAGAGGGAACCCACGTGGACACAGGAAGAACATGGAAACTCCACCCAGATTGGGATTCGAACCGGGAATCCCTAGTGCTGAGAGGCGAACGTGCTAACCACTAAGCCACCGGGGCACCAATATAAAAGCACAATTTTAGTACTCAGAGGTACTACATCTGAAATAATAAGGTTATTTTATTTAACTTTTATTTTATTTTGTAGGTCAGGCTCATATATTTTTAAAGAAGTCACTGAAGTACATCTTTAGAGCAGAAGGACACATTGGGAATACTTTTATTAATGGAACATTCCTGAAGCAAAGTGCTTTTGGTTTTCTTTTGTGTATGGTTTACACTGAGAAAACGCATGTTCTATTTCAAATAAATGTTTCTAAGTAATAAGGTAAAAGTAGTATTTGTCAAGTATTTACATTAATTGTATTCTGATAAAAAATCTTGTAAAGATTTGAATAAAAAATATAATATACCAATGTGTTTTGTAATTCACATGAGGAAATTATTATTTTTTTCATAAAATTTACATTACATCTTTTTTTTACTGCATTCAATCCAATTATGTGGTACTGTGGCTTACTGATCAGGATATTTGCCTCACAGTGCTGGGGATTTAGGTTTGAAAACCCGATCTGGGTGGAGTTTCCATGTTCTCCCTGTGTCTGCATTGGGTTTTCTCCCAGAGTCCAAAACATGGATTCAAGTTAAATTGGCTACTCTAAATTGCCCCCATCGTGTGTGTGTGTGTGTGTGTGTGTGCCTGTGACCAGTGATGAATTGGTACACTGTCCTTAGTGTATCTGCCCAGGGCCTGAAATGTTCTTCCTAGGATGGGCATGGAGAAGATTAAGCGGAAGATGAGTGCATGGAAGCTGAGTGTTTAGAGTGTTGGGCTAGCAATCTGAAAGTTTTGGGTTCAAATCCTATCCTGTCCACCGAAGCTTCCAATGTGGGACCTTAATCCTCATTGCACCAGGGTAGCTGTAGCATCCCTGAGTTCTGATCCCAACCATCAAGATGGAATACGTGTAAGTCGCTTGGGTAAAAACAGCTGCTAAATAATCAAATGCAAAATTAAGATTACGAGATAATCAAATTAATTCTGGATTGAAATGCAAATTATATATATATATATATATATATATATATATATATATATATATATATATATATATATATATATATATATATATATAGACACAGTTGCAATAAGAAATATTCAACCCCCTCACCTCCAAAGACATTATAGAGATGTGGATGAAAGACAATGACAATAAATGACAAAAAAAACCTCATTAAACAAAGTATTAAACAGTATTTATTAATACATATTTAAGTTATTTTGACAACAGAAGTTGACTTAACTTTGAAATGAAAATGAAAGTTCAAATGAAACATTTAACTCTTTGTACACATGTGCATGTGCACTATTATTCAACTCCCTGCTTTAATACTTTGTGAAACATCCTTTAGCTTTTATAACTGCCAACAAACGTTTTTGGTAAGTACTAACAAGCTTCTTACGCCTCTCAATTGGAATCTTGGCCCATTCTTCACGTGCAAAAGCCTCTAGTTCAGTGATGTTTGATGGCTTCCGTGTTGCAACTGCCTTCTCTAAATCCCACCAAACAATTTCAATCGGGTTTAGATCTGGGGACTGAGAAGGTCACTCCAGGACATTCCAGGAACTTTTTCTCAATCAAGCTTTGGTTGACTTGGAGGTGTGCTTGGGATTATTGTCTTGCTGGAAGGTCCAATGATTGCCAAGGTTTAATTTGTCAACAGATGGCATCATGTTCCTCTTTAAAATGGCTTGGTATTTCTGAGAACCCATGATGCCAGGTACACAATCAAGATTGCCAATTCCTGCTGCAGAAAAACAGCCCCACATCAATGACCCACCCCCATGCTTGACTGTGGGGATGGTATTCTTCTGGTCATAAGCCTGGCCTTTCGCACGCCAGACATACCATTGGTCCAAACAGTTCTAGTTTGGTTTCATCAGTCCATAAAACTGTCTCCCAAAACTCTGTAGCCTTATCCAAATTCCTCCTGGCATATTCTAGTCTACTTTTGATGTTCCTTGTGGTTAAGACTGGAGTGCGTCTTGGAGTCCGGCCATGAAGTCCTCTTTTATTCAGCGCACGTCTTATAGTTGCAACTGAAGCCCTTGTTCCAGCCTTCATCAGGTCATCCTGTAGGCGTCTTGCACTCACACGGGGGTTTTTCTTAGTTGTCCTGACTAAGTTGCTAAGGGCCCTTGATGAAATTTTTGGCTTTCTTCTACAGCCAGGCAGGTTTGCAACTGTTCCATAAGCTTTAAACTTACTTTTAATGCTCCCAATGATGTCTCTTGAGATGTTATATTTTTTGGAAGTCTTCTTATACCCAAGGCCCTTTAGGTACTATGAAATAATCTTGCTCAGCTTTTGTGGAAGCTCCTTTGTCTTTCCCATGATTGCAACTCACCTTGAATTCCTTCATGGGTGGGGTTTATATATGCATTACAGCTGAAGCTAATTAAGGATCATTATAGACTTCTCAAAGGCTTAGTTATGTTTTAACTCCACTTTAGTCCATAAAACCTGTCAGAAAGCTTTAAAAACAACAATATTACATAGGGGTTGAATAATTGTGACATGGCTATCTTAACAAAATATACTGTTACACACAAATACTATATCATACATTTCATTTTCTGTTCTGATTTAATGTATCACTCAACTCATAAAGAAGTCATCCAAAGCAGAATCTTGCTATTTGAAAAAACTTATATTGATAAATTCTTAAAATCTTTGGGGGGTTAAATATTTCTGATTGCAACTGTGTGTGTACTATATATATATATATATATATATATATATATATATATATATATATATATATATATATATATGTGTGTGTGTGTGTGTGTGTGTGTGTGTGTGTATGTATGGCAACAGGTTAAATATCCAGAGGGAGAAGAAACAGGTTTAAATATATAAATTAGAAAGGTTTAATCCTTGATGCGTTATAGTTGTTTGTACTTACAGCCTCTTTTATTATCCGTGTAATAACAGCGTTGGGGAGATTCAGGTCCTCAGGTCGTTCCGCCATGGTCGCAAACTGTTGCTATATGTTATTAATTACTATTCTTACTACAGCGTTTTTCAGCATACGTTAACAGAATGTGCATATGTTGGAAAACCAGCAGCAGCGGAGAAATTGCAGTGAAATCCAGCGCAGGCGGGAAGCAGAACAGAACCCGCGAAAACGCACCGGGAGCGTTAGCTCGACTGCTAGCAACAATAATCAACAAGGAACTCCTAACACACAATTACTTAGCGCCACATCAACTTAACCATGAGCCAAAAAACACCAGGAATGAGCATCGTTACAGCAGAAACATTTAATTAAACTACATTACAATGACCAAAAAGAGCGAACAGCCCCTGATGGTTGTTTTGGAGTCGACAACCACGAGGGTCACCTTTACCCCTCTGCGTCTTGCATGACGTCACGGACTGTTTGCGTCACAACGGACAACCGATTTGAATCGGTTAAATCAGATTTGTTTGAGACAGCATTCTTTTTGACTGACTACATCGCTGAGAGTGTTATAGTAAATTACTAATATTAATAATTTATCACGTCCAGATTTAGAAGCGACATATACGGTGGGAAAAGAACGTGTTAGCAGGTCAAGGTTAAATATAAAAATATACTTCAGAATGATAATCCATCCATCCATTACCTTCCGCTTTATCATCTACTAGAGTCGCGGGGGGTTCCCCATACCCATCCAGGGGAGAATGTTTCGGGCACTGGGCAGATACACCCCGGACAGGGCAACAATCTATCGCTGGGCATACACTCACTCACACAAACACATTCTATTTGGGGTAATTTGAAGAACTCAATTGACTTCATCCATGTTTTTGGACTGTGGGAGGAACCCGGAGGAAACCCAAGCAGACAACACCCAGATAGTGATTCAAACTGGGAATCCCTAGTGCTGAGAGGCGAACGTGCTAACCACTAAGCTAACATGCCGCCCTCAGAATGATAATTCATTCACTCATTATCTCCCGCTTTATCCTCTATTAGGGTCGCGGTGGGGTACCCCATGCCCATCCAGGGGAGAACGTCTCCACACCCAGGACAGGGTGCCAATCCATCGCTGGGCACACACTCACTCACACAGACACACTCTATATGGGGCAATTTTGAGAATTCAATTGACTTGATCCATGTTTTTCACAGTTTTTCACATGTTTTTTCCGGAGGAAACCCACACAGACAGGGATAACATGGAAACTCCATCCAGATGGGGATCAGAACCGGGAATCCCTAGCGCTGAGAGGCGAACGTGCTAACCACTAAGCTACCATGCCGCCCTCAGAATGATAATGATGTATTAAAACATAGAAAGAATTTAACTTATTTATTACTCTTCTTTAGTACACTTTACCAGACAGACAGACAGACAGACAAACAGAAAGATAAAGTGTCTGCTAAATGACTAAATGTAAATAAAATTACAGCCATATCTTTCATAAACACATTTCTTTCACAAACATCTGATATATACAAATAAATAAATAAATTAGTTTTAAAAAATGGGATAAGGACCGGTGGTACTGATGTCCCATATAATAAAGACCATGGAGTGGCTCGTCCCAGATCAGCTCTGGCACATAGTCCATCCACTACTAGACCTCCTTCAGTTCGTTTCCTTCTCGCATGCCTCGCTTGGAAGTAGAGAATGCCATCATCTACCTATACTAGCCAGCACTGTGATGATCATGTTCTTTGACTTCTCCAGTGCATTTAACACCAATTAGCCTGCTCTTCTGGGTGAGAAGCTGACAGCGAAGCAGGTAGTCACCCCCATCGTTACCTAGAGTACTGACTACCTGACCAGCAGACCTCAAGTTCAAGTTATTTATTTATATAGCGCTTTTTTACAACAGTACATTGTCACAAAGCAGCTTTACAGAATGAAAAGCCTTTAAACCCCCAAAGAGCAAGCCAAAGTGACGGTGGCAAGAAAAAAACTCCCTGTTATGTTGTTATTTAAGGAAGAAACCTTGGGAGGACCAAGACTCAGTGGGGGACTCATCCTCCTTGAGCGGCCAGGCAGCAACAACAGTGTAGGACAGCCATGTACAGATATTTAACAAATGGAAAAACTCTAACAACTGGAAAACTATTTGTGAGTCCATTAAGGGGGTCCTGCAGGACCGCCAGTCCAATTAATATTCAGGTTAATATTCAGGTGAGATGGCTCCCCGCAACAGCATCATTTCAGTGCCACACCCATTAATGATGAGGTGGGTGAAGAGGTGAAACGCCAGCTCACACTGATCGCAAATTACCACCCCAACACAGCCAAGCCTGAGATCTACATCTTTATCTACAGGGGATTAATTAAATGCAAGATTAAATAAATATGTATTTAATTTATTTTTAAAGATTAATAGTGATTCAGAATCACGAACAGTAACTGGAAGACTATTCCAAAGTTGAGGAGCCTTGTGGGAGAACGCTCTTCCACCAGCAGTAATTTTATTTATTCTAGGAGCTAAGGGTAAACCAGCACCTTGAGATCTGTGCTCACGTGTTGGTTTATACAATTGAATCAGCTCACTCAGATACTGTGGAGCCTGATTATGTAGAATTATATATGTTATCAATAAAATTTTGTACTCAATACGAAACTTAACTGGTAGCCAGTGCAAGTTTGATTACACAGGACTGATATGATCAAACTTTCTGGTTTTAGTTAAAACTCTAGCTGCAGCATTTCGCAAAAGTTGTAATTTATGTAATGATTTATTAGAACATCCTGTCAGAAGTGAATTACAATAATCTAACCTTGAGGTAATAAAAGCATGAATTAGTTTTTCTGCATCTTGGAGGGAGAGGATATTTCGTAGCTTCGAAATGTTACGAAGGTGAAAAAATGCTATTTAGGTAATATAGCTAATGTGCTTTGTAAAGGAGAGATCTGAATCAATAATGACACCGAGATTATTTACAGATGAACTAGGTCTAATTAAAGAGTTATCAAGGTTTAACATAGTGTTAGAAGCTTTGTTAATTTTGTCCTTGGGTTCATCTATTAGAAACTCAGAATTTAACTGCTCCACAAAAGACTGTAGTTTAAAAAACACTTTATAAATAGTAAATGGTAAATTGTAAACATATATATATATATATATATATATATATAACATATATATATATAACATATATATATATATATATATATATATATATATATATATATATATATATATATATATATATATATATATATATATATATATATATATATATATATATATATATATATACATTCATTCATCTTCCGCTTTATCCTATATTAGGGTCGCGGGGAGTTCCCCATGCCCATCCAGGGGAGAACGTCTCGGGCGCTGGGCAGATGCACCCAGGACAGGACGCCAATCCATCGCTGGGATATATATACATATATATATAAATAAAATTTCCCTCTATTTTTTATTGTACTGTTATTGCTACTGGCTGCTACATCTATCTATCTATCTATCTATCTATCTATCTGTCTATCTGTCTGTCTGTCTGTCTGTCTGTCTGTCTGTCTGTCTGTCTGTCTGTCTATCTATCTATCTATCTATCTTTCTTTAGCAGTAGGAAGTTTTTTGACATCCATATTTTAATATCTTGGATGCAGTCCTTGAGCTTACTGACTGAACGAGCATCATTAGGATTAGCTGAAATGTATAACTGTGTATCATCTGCATAAGAGTGGAAACTGATTCCATGTTTACAAATAATTGATCCCAATGGAAGCATATATAGCGCAAATAGGAGTGGACCTCAGTATGTGGGCCTGCAGGTCAGAGGTCAGACAGAGTGATCAGCAACACCGGGGCACCAAAACCCTCTACAGGAAGAGCCGAATTCGTCTCTATTTTTTGAGGCGTCTGAGGTCCTTCAACATCTGCAGGACAATGCTCAGGATCTTTTACGTGTCTGTGGTGGCAAGTGCTATTCTTTATGTTGTTGCATGCTGGAGTAGCAGGTTGAAGGTGGCAGATGCTAACAGACTAAATAAACTGATCCGCAAGGCTGATAATGTTGTGGGTGTGGAGCTGGACTCGCTAACGGTAGTATCAGAGAGGCCATTATGGAAAATGCCTTCCACCTACTATACCACACCCTGGTCAGATACAAGAGCGCATTCAGTCCGAGACTCATTCCTCCTAAATGCACCACAGAGCGCCACAGTAGATCATTCCTAACTGTGGCTATCAAACTGTGCAACATCTCATTTATAACATAACTTTTATAACTACAAACAATATGTGTAATATTTCATTCATTCACTCATTCATTACTATGTCTTTCAGTGCAATTGTGTCATTACACATTATATTATACAATACTATATGCCACTTTACTGTTCTCCGGTTTCCTCCCACAATCCAAAAACATGGATCAAGTCAATTGAATTCTCAAATTTGCACCATATAGAGTGTGTCTGGGGCGGCACGGTGGCTTAGTGGTTAGCATGTTCGCCTCTCAGTGCTAGGGATTCCCGGTTCAAATCCCCATCTGGGTGGAGTTTCCATGTTCTCCCCGTGTCCGAGTGGGTTTCCTCTGGGTTCTCCGGTTTCCTCCCACAGTCCAAAAACATGGATCAAGTTAATTGAGTTCTCTAAATTGCCCCATATAGAGTGTGTTTGAGTGTGTGAGTGTGTGCCCAGCAATGGATTGGCGCTCTGTCCTGGGTGTATCTGCCCAGTGCCCGAGACGTTCTTCCCTGGATGTGCATGGGGAACCCCACCGCGACCCTAATAGAGGATAAAGCGGGAGATAATGAATGGATGAAGAGTGTGTCTGTGTGAGTGAGTTTGTGCCCTGTCCTGGGTCCCCACCGCGACCCTAATAGAGGATAAAGCAGGAGATAATGAATGGATGAAGAGTGTGTCTGTGTGAGTGAGTGTGTGCCCTGTCCTGGGTCCCCACCGTGACTCTAATAGAGGATAAAGCAGGAGATAGTGAATGAATGAATATATATATATATATGCAGTTGAGGACGATATTATTAGCCCCCTATGAAATTTTAAGTCTCCTCAAGAGCAAGGCAGTTCTAACAGAGCATTTCTGAACATAAAATTTTTCATTAGAAGGACCAAAATATTTATATTTCTGCACCAAAACAGTATTATGTAAGAATAAGCTCTGGTTAATATCACTTGGAAAATCCTTAGAAAACATATATATGACTACATACACTCTAAAAAATGATTCCTGAGTCCAGTAATTTTTGCTCATTAAATTGAGCATTTTCTACCTAAAATTAAAATTTTTGAACATTGCTTAATTAAAAGACTTGGTGCAGCGCAATATTTTGCATGTTTGATATATTAAATTTTTTACATAACCATTGCATATAAGATTAAGTATTGTCAAAGTGACTACAGAATTGAGCAAACCTAACAAAATATTTTAAGACGTTTGATGACACCACATGACAAGACGTTGGCGCGCAAGGAAGAACACTTTGGGATCGCTTTTAAAACATCTCAAGAAAGGATTGCAGGTAAGAGAAGAGCGAATGATTCTTTTTGTTTTAAATAAGGATTACATTGTGACCATAGCGGTTTGTTTTACTAGCTAACGCTGTTAACGCGGTTAGATATCATGTAAAGCTGCCGTGTTTGAAAACAGTTTAAAAGTAAAAATGCGTCCTGTACACGTTACGGAGTTTTCTTTGAAAAGTGTACATTATGAGAATTCCAATATGGCCGGAAGCCAAACAAAGGACCTTGGATTTCCCGCCACTAGGGGTTGCTGGACTGGGATTGGCTGATTTAAAACCTGGGGCGGTAGTTTGTGATTGGCTTAAAGCAGTTAAGGGGCGGGATCTAGACGTAACGCATATACCCCGAGGTAAACACAAGGGGGGCACTTTCACTCAGACGCGGAGGGAGAGCATCAGAAAGCTGAGGAGGAAGACCGCTGGCCAGCGTGAGTTACTGGAGGTGTCCATGAAGTATTCTCTTTGTCCTAAATAAATGAGTTGAGGCGACCATTTTGCACCAGCTCGTTCTTTCTGCCTTTTTCAAAATCAAAAGATCCTAACAAATGGTAGCAGAGGTGATGGTTTTGAAATGGGCAGAGGAACATTAATTTCGTTACTGGACCGGGACTCCTGATTTCATGCATACTCATTATAGGCGCGCCAAAGGTAAGCAGACTTACTGCATATTTAGCTGCATTCAATATTTAGTTTTAATGAGTATGTGTGAATGCCGGGTCCGTAAGTGTTATAAATTGTTACAGTAATCAGAATTCTTCATGGACACTGGAAGGTAGATTTATTTGGTACCATTCCTGATATCGGCACCGAAGTTTATGCTCGAGTATAAAAACGTAGTTTGAGTTATATTTAAGAGGTACGCGCGAAAAGTGTGGCAAAGTTGGTGAGAGGGCCCATGTCACACATTTGGGTTAATAAAGCGTTTTTGTTTTGGGATAGAACCGGTTTATAGGGGCGTACGGCTGTGTGGTAAAGACCTGCAGTCGGGCTAGTAAGCGTTTTATAGATAGACGGTTCTAGGCGCTTTTTTAGGAATAACTGGAGTCGTGAAACAGGGTTTCAGACCAGTAATTATATAATAAGGATCAGAAAATTTTCCAATGGGGCACTGGTCCAATGGTTGGAAAAAATAACTGATTATTGATCAGCACGATTGAGAGAGAGGCCGAGGGTCCCGTCGTTCCTGAATAGCAGGTTAAATTTCCAAATTGTGTCTAAATTTTAAATTTCTCCGGTGCAAATATCAGGGAACCTTGTATGTGTGTATGTCTTGTGTTTGTCTTGTCTTGTGTGGAGCAGCAACACGTGTGTGCACGCTGGGGGTGGAAATCAGCTCAAAAGTTCTGTTTTGTGCTTGATGTTGTATTTGAGAAAAGGGGGAGTTCATTTTGTGGTAAGTAATTTAGCTGGTAAGTAAGTGTTTAGCTTGGTAAGTAATATTTGTGTTCTGCTTGTGTGTTATACAACCTAAATTGACTTAATTAAAATGGCTGACTTACTTCAGGACAACTAGCACACACCTAGCCTAAGGCTAATATTTTGGCAGCATGGTAGAGTGAGTTGGAACAAAGGATTTAAAATGGCCGCCACGACCTCCTCACATATAGCTCCTCCCACCTAGCACATGGTCAATGCAATGCTTGCAGCCCTTCACCCACCTTAAGTTACCTGTTGGGTGTTATTACAAGGTACACCAGTAGATGGCGCCAATAGACCACTGTGCCATATCCCAGTACACAGTCTGTGCCCAACCAATAGGTTTTAATGAAGCACCTCCAACTCACCTTCCAAATTAGTCATGTGTCCTCCACAGGTTGAGAAATTATCCAAGCACCAATTGTTACCAGTGGTGCAGGTGGTGAACAATTTGATTTTTAATTAACACTGGGCCACTGCTTCAGGGAACACAGTGCAATTAATCCATTACTTTCTATATTCTCCAAATTGTCCAACTAATTTCTTAGGTCGTGATGTTTTAATTACAAGAACTCAAAGCTCATTGTCATATGCACATATAGAAATGTTTTTCTTGGAGCAATGTAATTCTTACTTTGCCATCCACCCTGTATAAGTGAGAAAAAGCAAATATAACAATAATATAATAAAATAATGAAAGTATAAATTTAAGTTTGCAGTTCACACTTCTGTACCTGTACAACTAAAACCAAATAGTGAGAATTGTACAAGTGTTAAGTGAATTATTATAAAATTAAGTGCTTTAGTAAAATTAAAAGTAAAATTAGTTTTAGTGAATTTTCAGTTAATGATAAGATTTGTTTTTATATAAATGACCCATAACTTCTCCCTGGATTTCACCCCACTAGCTGTTCTTTACCCTTGTACAATAACAGTCACATGTGTAGATCATTTGTAAAACAAACAGGTTTAATAATTACTCTAGATTGTACAGGTCACATTAAAGCTGAAGTGTCACTGTGAACAGAGTTCACATCATCTTCAATATCTCCCACCTTCTTTTTACTGTCTGTCACACACATGTTGGTGATGGTACAGGTGTTTAACAGTGATTTGTTAATGCAGCAGTGCCTGGGCCAAATCTTACTTCTGGTTACCACCATCTTTCCTTCCAAAAGTTTTGCATATGGCTCTGAGTTCAGCTCTTGTACCAATAATCAAACATCAGAAAATACCACCTTTAAGATAACGACTCTTTTGATTTGATTTTGATTAAATGATTATTTGTAGCATGCAATCTTTGTAATTAAAATAGCTGTTTTCCATAAAATATTAAAAGCCTTTGTATTGAGCGTATTTAAATTTCAAAATGAAGTCATGCCATGTTTTAATTTCTCACACAGGTGCTTGAGTGGTTCAGCAGCCAGATTCGTCATCACAACACACTGGACACAATTTTACATTGAGCGTCGGGTTTATAGAGTTTGGAGTGACACATCTCCTCCACACACTTAATACTTTGTGCTATGTGTGTCAGAGGAAGTGCATGCCAGCAACAATTATGTAACCAGAAATGAGGTTTATTTTTTATTATGTTTAGGTATTTTAATGTTGGGATCCCAGCTAATATATTAAGCCTACATTACTGCTGATTCAGACAAATGTGACGACATTTGTATACTGGATCAGATATTATGGTAAGTGGTATAGTCATTAAAAGTACATAATTATATGAATCCTCAGCTCTAATATAGAGCCATGTGATTGATACTCATGCTACGACCCCACATGGTAATATATTTGGTTGCTAGAACCTAGAGTTGAGTAGTATATTTGGGATAGAGGAGTTTATCAGAAGGACACAGTTGAAAGTTACCATTGATATAGTATTCAGTCCGCCTGAGAAGGTAGAAGCTTGACTGATAAATTATATCAATTAAGGTACTGCAAGTGTGGACTTGAACTCCATGTTGGACGGGGTAAAGCTGTTGAAAGCAATTAGTTAACACATTATAGCAAATTGGTTAATAATAATACATGTACACTGGACAGTAGGGGAAAAATGGTCAATAGCATGCAATTAGTATACAGATTGGGCAAAGGGTTTACCAGCCATGAAGCCATAAAAGAGGGCATAATGACTAAATTGCCACCATTAACCGAAGGGAGTTAAGTGTGGGTGTTAAGTTGAATAGTACACAGCAGGTAAGATGCCGTGTTTGGGT
Source organism: Corydoras sp. C115 (assembly GCA_019802505.1). Classification (NCBI taxonomy): domain Eukaryota; kingdom Metazoa; phylum Chordata; class Actinopteri; order Siluriformes; family Callichthyidae; genus Corydoras; species Corydoras sp. C115. The sequence goes on from JAFMOC010000003.1 coordinate 9,638,194, forward strand.
GAAGTAGGGGTAATAGCTAGATTAGAAGGTAAAAGGAGGTGAATATTGATTGAAATAGTGGAATAGGTTTACAAGGAAAGACAGAAAACACCATTTTTAGCATAAAAGAGGATGTATGGGATCTACTTAAGGATGTACCCCGTAACTTATAGTTTAACATCCTTGCCAGCTCTTAAGAGAGCTGATAAGAGTAGATATAGACATGGTGAAACTTTTAGAAAGTGTGGTGACTTATGGCTGGAAGCAACAGAAATGTAATGGAGATAGCAGGTAGGGAACGCATGTGAAGGGCAGTTAGCTGATGTGGAAATTTGTAGTTTGCCACATAAACAATGGGACCCAAAATTAGAGCAATGCTTTACTGAGGATAAACAAAGTTTAGCACACGCTGAAAATCAGATGTTTCTGTAAAAGAAGGCATTGTTAATGCTGTTCTTTTCCAGAAAGGGGGGAGTAGTGAAAAAAAAAAATAAATAAAAAATTAGTGACAAAAATGATGATTACATTTCAGTTATTGGTACCTTTGCTAGTATTGTATTAGATGCAGTTTTAATGGCAGAATATTTGGTATCGGGTTGTCTTCTGGAGTCCTTAATGAGGTTAAAATTGCAGAACAAGGTGTTGTGATTCCCTTCGTTCCATCCTTACCTACAGATTTACAGTCTGATTTAACAGGTGGCTGAATTTAGTGCTTTGTCAAGCTTAGTATTTCGCCACATAATTTGTAAATTCAGAATTGTTATGAAAATTTAGAAAAAGTTTCTCTGGGTTCCACTAATTGCTATTTGGTTGGAAATAATTTGATTGGGTTGATTTTCACGTTTTGATCTTTGCTTTGCCCTTTTAATACTGGTGCTGACCATAGGTCTGATTACATGAGTCATGTCGTATACAATAAAGACATAACATAATAGACTAAATGCTTACTTAAATAGAAGTGAAATTAGTTGGTTTTCAGTCTGCCCCGTGTAGAGTATGTGCGTGTATGAGTGAGTGGGTGTGCCCAGCGATGGGTTGGCGCTCTGTCCTGGGTGCATCTGCCCAGCGCCTGAAACTTTCTCCCTGTGATGGGCAGAAAGAACCCCATGCAACATTAGTAGAGAATAAAGGTAATGAGATGAGAGTCTCAGAATAATAAAAAGACTATTATTATCAAGTCTAAATTTTGTGGCAGCATGTCCACATTTTTGCTTTAATTTTCATAGCAACTAGAAATATCTATATTTTTATATTAGGAATTGTCATACTTCCTCCCTGCATATTATTGGGTGTTATATACATCAGAATTAGGATCCATAAAATATTTGTGGTTATCAACATTCCCTGTGCTTTAACTATTTTTACCCTTACTGTATTGAAACGACCTCCAATAGATCATCTAATATCCGTTTACAATTTCATTTTAACTACTGTTTTAAGTAGCGTGGGAAAATGTTTGGTGAATCGCAGTTGCATCAGTTCACTAAATACATTTTCCTTTTGGAATGTCACATTTTTCATTATAGATATTTTATGTGGACAGGTGCCAAATATATAGAGACAGTATTGTGTGTGTATATATATATATATGTATTGCACAATTATTTGTTGAACAAAGCCCTTGTAATTGTTGCATTTTTTTATAGATTTGTATGGTAAGCTGTCTCTGGAAGAGTTTAAGGAGTTTATTAAGAATAGAGAAAGTGACCCATCCATTGTGCGACTGTGGCAGTGTGACCAAAGCAGTGCAGGGCAGTTCTGATAGATGTGCCCACCATGTTACCCTCTAGTGTTTTATTTATTTATGGGGGTTTGTATAATGTATATTATAAGGCATCTGACCAATTTATCTAGGTAAAATTATTCATAATGAAAATATATGGGAAAAATGTTAAGCATATTTTTATTTTATACAGTGTGTGTATGGGTCGATTTTGGTTTTGTTAGTTTTAGTTTTAAGGTCTCGTGGTTTTACTGTTCCTTAAGTGTAAACTAGGTTGGTTATTGGTGCACTCTTTCACTCAGCTTAGCTTTAATTTCTACACAGTGATGATCTTTTAAACATCCACCTACTGGTTTAATTAACCTACCACATTTAGCTTTTGCTAAACCTTTTGTATTTCAGAAGCATTTTGGTTGAGATTAACTTATCATTCCTTGTTTGGCCTTAAACATGCTTGTTTGGATGATTTATTTTGTCTTTAAAACAGAGCACATTATTCTTGAGCTGCTGGAGTTCCCATTTCCAACAGACATTCATACAGAAATTCAGTCCTAAACCTGTTCTCTAGATGATCGATGTGTTTCAGATTAAATGCGGCTGGATGTAGGTGTGGAACTAGATTCTCTAGGAAGTGGAGTTCCAGGAACAGAGTAAGTGGTGATCAGGATGGATCTGCGGTAAGGATGCTGATCCTCGGGGCAATGGAGACCAGTCCCTGGAGGAAGAAGTGGATGCCTCGCTGGATGTGTCAACAGACCAATTCAGGGTGGTATAGAGGTTGCTGCTAACTCTGCTTTTAGAAAAGTGATGACGACGAGGGTACTGCCGATGATGATGATGATGATGATGATGATGACGGAGAGACGCTGACAACAAGGGAGCTGCCATTGATGACAACGAGGATGACAACAGGAGGATGACAGCGATAGAAGGAGCTTCAAGAACCGACGAGGGAATGCTGGGACTACAGAACCAAAAGACTGAAGCAGATACTGACCAGGAGAACAGAACCTTCTGGGAAAATTTCTATAACAGTACTGCAAGGGGGGTGGTATTAAAGTTTCTGCAACAGTGGTGCAAGGGGGGTGTTATTTTGGGTTTGTGAGTGTAGGGATGGAGACTGTCTCGTTAGGCGCGGTCTCTATTAGTATAATTGATAGATGTTTTGTTTTAGAATTGTGTTTTCAGCCTATATGGCCATGTAATGTGTTGGGCACCTTCAAGAAGGGTTTTAGTTAGAGGGGGGTAGTTTAATTAGCGCTCTGCCTCCTCAGCATTCAGTTGTGTGAACTTGTGAAAGGCGTACTGGAAGTTATTTGCGTTTAGATTTGGGTTAATTGATTTATCAGAACATGCAAATTTTAGCAATGGTAATGTGTAAAGTTTGGCTTAGAATTTATGGCCGTGGAATCTTTAATTTAAAATTTATTTATGGGAGCATTTAGGTGCTCCCATAGGGGGGATTGTCAGGAATTTTAAATTCCTTATACATTATGAGAATTCCAATATGGCCGGAAGCCAAACAAAGGACCTTGGATTTCCCGCCACTAGGGGTTGCTGGACTGGGATTGGCTGATTTAAAACCTGGGGCGGTAGTTTGTGATTGGCTTAAAGCAGTTAAGGGGCGGGATCTAGACGTAACGCATATACCCCGAGGTAAACACAAGGGGGGCACTTTCACTCGGACGCGGAGGGAGAGCATCAGAAAGCTGAGGAGGAAGACCGCTGGCCAGCGTGAGTTACTGGAGGTGTCCATGAAGTATTCTCTTTGTCCTAAATAAATGAGTTGAGGCGACCATTTTGCACCAGCTCGTTCTTTCTGCCTTTTTCAAAATCAAAAGATCCTAACACGTTCAACAAATGTGGTCACTTATATCGGAATGTTTTTTTTTAAACATATTCAGACTCACTGCATCTTAAATATGGCGGGCATATGAATTCAAAATTTTGTCGAGTTTGCTGAATTAATCTGGCCGTGGTAGTAGAAACACTGCAGTGTAGTTATAATTGTTATTTTATATTGAATTTATGTACCTTGATAACTAAAATTAACTGATTTATTAAAAATTTTTATTACTTTTATTATGTTGAGTTAGGGGTGATTTTGGGAGCCCAATATCATAAAATGCCATATTATGAAATATGGGGCGGCACGGTGGCTTAGTGGTTTAGCACGTTCGCCTTTCAGCACTAGGGATTCCCGGTTCGAATCCCCATCTGGGTGGAGTTTCCATGTTCTCCCTGTTTCTGCGTGGGTTTCCTTCATGTTCTCTGGTTTCCTCCCACAGTCCAAAAACATGGATCAATTCAATTGAGTTCTACAAATTGCCCCATATAGAGTGTGTATGTGTGCGTGAGTGTGTGCCCAGCGATCGATTGTTGGGGGTAGATGTATGGTTACCCTAAAAAGCCACATTGATGTTCCCTTTTAGTCTTTGAGTGTTAAGAAATATATATATTTTTTGTTACCATGATAACATGCTGCCCGAATAACAATTTAGTTTTTCCGTTTTTTGGAACAGACTCACAATGTCACCAGCAACACTTCGAGTGATGATTAAACATGATGCACATAAACTAAGCCTATCTTCTGGAATTCCTGATACAATTGAAGAACTGGAGACGGTAGTAAAAGAGGAATTTAACATACAAGCAACCATTGCTCTGCATTATTTTGATTCAGATTTTGGAGATTTTTTTTCTTTAACTACCACAGTTTTAAAAGACAAAGACACCATTAAGATTGTTTTTGTAGAGCCTTTGTTTATCACCTTATCAGGACCTGACACACCTCAGGATGTGAACACTCAATCTCAATATGACCTATCAACAGTGTCATCATTAACCTCATCAGATACTGTATCAACTGAGTCTTTTGACAACTCATCAGATGTTTCATCTGTTCAGTATGGATCATCTGATGATACAGTGCTACTGTCCCCTCTGAAGACTCAAGGGTTGCGCTCAGAACATTGGCCTGTTCATTTCGACATTCCTGAATTTCCATATGACACAGAGTTCACACTGCACACAGGAAACAAAGAGTTCCTTAAAAATGGGGTTCTTTTGAATGATCACAGTGTGAGATCACAAGTTTCTGATGCACTAGTTAAAAAATGTTCCAGCATTGTGCATACCCCACCAGCAAGCAGATATGTGCAGTTGCACAGGCACTAACTGAGAAGTATCCATGTCTGAGGGAACCTGGTTCATTGTCTGGGTATGATGTTTGGTTGTCTAGGCTGAAGAATAAGATGGCCAGTTACAGAAGAAAACTAAAACAGCTTGGATGCCCTGAATTTGCTGTCAACTCGTCACAACACAAGAGGCCTGCTGCAGTTAAAAAGCCACAAAAAGCAGAACTGAATTACCTCCCTCCTATACCAGACAGTGAAACTATGCAGACTTTGGAGAGGGTGCGAGTTGAGCTTCTCAGCGATATCAAAATTAGAGACAACCAAAAAGCTATTGGTGAGAAGATGGACAGAACCTTTTCCTCTCGCAGGCCGCAGGCAGGAAATAGTTGTGGACAGCCCACCTGTACAAGACCTTCTAGAGAGATGGCCTGCACTTTTTAATGTCATTCAGGTGACGTGTTATTGCATAAAGTTTTTTTTTTTTTGATAATGACCTAACCTAAATGAATCAGTATATACTTCATTATAAACTACAATATTGTTATTAATTATGAAATTTTGCTTTTAAGGTTAAAGAGGAATTTAAAAGGTTGACAGCCACTGATTTGGAGTCACAGTTTTATTTTAACCTGGACAAATACACTGATAGGCTCCTCAATTTGTTTCGCTCCAAGGGAGGTAACGCTGCCCGCAAAATGAGTGAAGTACTACAATTGCTGGACAAGGTAACTCAGTTGTCTTTACTAAATGTTTAAAGTGTTAAAGTGTACCTTAACCTTAACCAGATTAACAGATGTTTTGTGTTTGTATGCCACTAAGGATGCTGGTGTGGATAACCGTAGAGAGGTAGTGATTCGTGGCTTGATGGTACACCTCTCTGAGAATGCTGAGCACCTTATTACACATTACCAGGTTAGTGTGGTATATGCATACAGTCATGTTAAAAATAAAACACGTTTTAAAAACACATTTCAAACACATTTATTACTACTTAAAATACCTTCAATTTAATTCAGGTGAACATTAGCTGCCTATGATTAGGACAGAGAGATTACAGAGGTTTGTGGTGGGGCTGGTTATATTTAAATTATAGACATAAAGTTATTTTTGGTTTAGATTGTTGAAATGGCTGGTTTCAACCCTGTAACATCCAAGGAGCTCCCTTGAGACATTTGGACAGAAGTTTGTCAATGCATTTCAATTCTGTATTGTTATTTGACAAATGAATGCAAGTCATTGACATTGAAAGAGGAGCAGTGATTTGGAAAGGAAGACATTTGCAAACATTATCATATAATTAATTTGTTGTTAATGTTTATTTCAGGACGCCAATGATGATCTGAAGCCTGAAGACCTGAAACACCACACACTGAAAATTGTTACCAAAGGGGGTTCTACAGAGGGCAGTCCTTTACAGGCAGGGATTGTTATGGAGGGGGTTCAGGTGATTGCAGGATTACACAGTGTCCCAAATGCATGTGTCATCCTCATTGGCCTGATGTATGCCGTCAATCTCAGCTATCCCAAACCACTGAGGTACACATTCGAGTTTTTTCAAAAAATGCTACTGGAACTAGACAGCGGAAAACTTTCTCCCAAGATTCTGACATTGAAGAACAAGTTGTTGTCATAAATGGTTATGAATTTTGATGGAACTTTTGATGGAAATTTGATGATAATCTACACATAATTGAACATAAACAGACGAAAGTGATCATCCCAGCAACATACTGGGGCAATATCATATATAAATATGTTTTCAAATCTGTTCTTTGCGTTCGATGTGCACAGATGTCTTTTTTTCCCCCGCTTTGAGTGTTTTGTTTCTGATGAAAAGTGATTGGAGGTTTAAGACCGACCATTAAAATCACCTTTTTCTACAGTCACTGTTTAATTTTGTCTCCTCCATTTACCACATAGGAGCACTTTATAGATGTACAATTACAAACTGTAGTCCATCTGTTTCCTTATATATCTATTCTTTAAGACAGGACTCCAGAGGACCGTTACAAAGCAGGTTTTATTTGGATGGTGGAACATTCTCAGCATTGCAGAGACACTGACATGGTGGTGATGTGTGTCACTGCGGAGGCTGAGAATCATCCACCACCCTAATAATACCTGCTATGGCAATGGTCCTGATCTTCAGAGAACAGTGTAAAGGAGAATAACAAAATATATAGAGAAACAGATTCTGCATTACATTCTGTAATTGTCCATCTAAAAGTGCCCCTATATAATACACAGAGAAAACTAAATTAAACAGTGAATGTAGTTACTGGCAGGTGATTACTGTGGTTCTGATGCACATATTAAAATTATAATGCACACATCAAAATTGCTTAGTCATATTGTTTGCTTAGTCATATTTCATGGATGTGTTTAACAAATATTAATTAAAATAATTTGAATTGCCCAATGTCATGGCTGTAATCTTTTATGTCCAAACTGTTATTGTAGTATCTTGTGGCATGTTTGTGCATGTGTGCAGAATAAGTGGGAAAATGTCCTCTTTCCCCTGCTCTCCAAAGTTACTATAGTGTGTTAATTGTAAGCAGCTTTTTTTATTTACTTCTAGTTACTTCTACCAAGTAAAATATTTAGGCTAGTTTTTATAGAGCAGAGTACAATGTATGTTGTATTTTTATGTTTTGCGTACCAATTCATAACTCTGAATTTGGATAAAATACCAATTTGTGTAGTGCCTAAATATATTTTATACAGCCGTTAGAGCTCTTCATTGTGTCATTAGAAGAAGTAGATATCAGTTGTAGTATTAATGCAAATTCTTACTCAAAATCAGCTTAAAATATTAAAGAAATCTCAATGAAAGAGCTTTATTTTATTGACTGGGAAAACATAATTTTTGAAGTAAAGGTATGAAGTGTTTTTCTTGTAATGTCAGTTTAAATTTATTTGTAAAAATTACACAAATAATTATGTTGGTTATACTTAAAATTAACCGTGCAAAAACGTTGCACTATATTTTTAAGTAAAATCAACACATCATTTTTTAGAGTGTACAGTACATACATACATACATACATACATATATATATATATATATATATATATATATATATATATATATATATATATATATATATATAGTCTAGGTCTGTCTAATTGTAACTGTTAATTATTATGTTATTGTTATACGACAAAGAATCTCAATAAGCAAACAGTATTGTCATGTTTCTACATTGAGTACGTATCGCCTACTGACCACAAGAGGGCCATCGAGTTTAAAGTGCAATCTGCTATCGCACAATGATTTATATCAACTCATTGCTGGTCCCGTAAACAATATCATAGCATGTATGGCCAAATCAAACTTTCATGCTTTTGGACGAGTCGTAAACAAACAAAGCTGTGACTTGTTATTAAATGTATATGTGTAAAAGTATCAGCGATAGATTGGCGCACTGTCCTGGGTGTATCTGCCCAGCGCCCGAAACGTTCTCCCCTGGATGGGCATGGGGAACCCCACCGCGACCCTAATATCGGATAAAGCGGAAGATAATGGATGGATGGATGGATGTGTAAAAGTAATACAATGGTGAACATAAAACTTCATTTGGGATGAAATAGACTGCTGATGACAAGCTAAGCCTTTCTATCTTTACAAATATCATTTTGGCACAAAATCCGAATCAAAGACATAGTAATTCTTGAACAACAAAACCTCATCCTGCTCCAAAAGTATAGTGACCAATAAATAAATTAATGAATGCCCTTAGATTTGTTTTCAAAAGTCATTGAATATAGTATTAATATAAAAGTACAGGAAATTAAATATAAATTAAGCTTTTGATAGAAAAACAGATTATTCAGGATAATTTATTTCATCTTATTATCTTCTGCTCATTCCTCAACTAGAGTTGTGTGTGTGTGTGTGTGTGTGTGTGTGTGTGTGGGAAGGGGTGTTCCCGATGCCCATCCATTAGCTAACGTTTGAGGTGTCAGAAATAATAGAAAAGAAAGTGTCAGTATTAAAGAGGAGACAGTATCAGTATTAAAAACGATACAGAGTATTATTAACAAGCAAAAATAAATAAATAAATATATATATATATATATATATATATATATATGTCATGAACTGTCCGTTCTTCCCCGGGAGGAGGGCGGCTAACGCGGAGATTTAGCTGCGTTCAGCCGCTCGCGCCTAGTGAGCGCTCCCGGGTACCGACCACGCGGGGAAAATTATGTGCGTCGGTCCACGGCGAACGCTCCCACGGTACACGACCCACGCGGAGAAGGTGCGCAGCGCCGTACCGTGGTTTTACGCGGAAGGAGAGTCCAAGACACCGGGATAAAATCCAAAAGGTTAAATTTAATAAAAATTGGTGACGGGACACCAACGAAAATGGGGAACAAACAGAACAACATAACATTGGGTATAGAACCACAAAATAAAGACGTGCTCCGTATGGAGGGGTAAAACAGATTAAATAGAAAATCAACTAAACATGTGACAAACCCAACCAATCACCCAAGTGAGATAATGAGGACCGACAACGAGGGACAGGTGCAGCAGGTGCTCATGACACACAGAGCAGGTGCTCGTGACATACCCCCACCCCAAGGGTCACGCAAAAAGGAAAGCGACCCAAACAAAAAAGAACAAAAATAATAACCATAATATAAGCATGCAAAAATAATAAACGGGGGGGGGGTAACAAGTCCCTCGGGCTGAACCAGCCGGTTGCTCCCAGCTGACGGCGAAGACGCGTCCTCTCGCAGCGCAGATCAACGCCCTCTGGCTGCGAGGCTGGGGCATGCACCTCCTGGTGCTCCGAGTCCGAAGTGGGCGGCCTCTGGTGCTCGGGACCGATGGCGAACGGCCTCAGTCGGTCCCGACTCGACGACTGCCGCCCTCCAGATGCCGGGCTCTGCCGCTGGCGGTCCCCGGCCCTCGGACTCGGTCGGAGCGGTGGTTCAGCGTCTGGTCCTCAGCACACGTGGGTGACCCCAGGTGTCCGGAACTCTCCAGATAGTTTGTCACGTCTTTCTGTCATGAACTGTCCGTTCTTCCCCGGGAGGAGGGCGGCTAACGCGGAGATATAGCTGCGTTCAGCTGCTCGCGCCTAGTGAGCGCTCCCGGGTACCGACCACGCGGGGAAAATTACGTGCGTCGGTCCACGGCGAACGCTCCCACGATACACGACCCACGCGGAGAAGGTGCGCAGCGCCGTACCGTGGTTTTACGCGGAAGGAGAGTCCAAGACACCGGGATAAAATCCAAAAGGTTAAATTTAATAAAAATTGGTGACGGGACACCAACGAAAATGGGGAACAAACAGAACAACATAACATTGGGTATAGAACCACAAAATAAAGACGTGCTCCGTATGGAGGGGTAAAACAGATTAAATAGAAAATCAACTAAACATGTGACAAACCCAACCAATCACCCAAGTGAGATAATGAGGACCGACAACGAGGGACAGGTGCAGCAGGTGCTCATGACACACAGAGCAGGTGCTCGTGACAATATATATATATATATATATATTAAAAACCACCCCTAAATCATGTTAAATGACTTTATCCTATCATGTATTGTCATAAAAAGTAATTAATTCTGCGTGTGAAGTACTAAATTTAGTAGAAAATGGGCAAGAATGGGTAGAGAAAAAAAAATGGGTAGAGAAAAATACCACTAATTAGTTAATTAATTGGTAATTAAAAATAAATTATTTATGTTGTCACCAACGATGAACAATTGTGCAAAGTTTTAGTTTAATCGGATAACAGGAAGTGGGTGAAATAGAATTTGCAATCTTTTTACCAAACACACAGACAAACAGATGAAGCTAATATATGGTTGGTAATAAAAAAGGAGACAGTGTCTATTGAAAATGAGACAGTGTCAATGTCGGTGTCAGTATAAAAGAGTCAGTGTCATTATTAAAGAGGAGTCAGTGTCAGTATTAAAAAGGAGACAGTTTCTTTATTGAAAATGAAACAGTGTTAGTAGTAAAGAGGAGTCAGTGTTAGTATTAAAAAGAAGACAGGGTCAATATTAAGGATGAGTCAATGTGTCAGGGTTGGGAGTGCTAGGCCAGCTGGGATTGGGTCCTACCTAATCACATGTGGCCTGCTGACTACACTTAAAGCGCGCATGCGCCCTGAGTCAGCAGGCCAGCATTGTATGTTTTCATTATATGCGTGGTATGCGTTTGTCACGTTGGGCGCGTTGCCATAGTTTGGTTTGCCGGTTAGTGTTTAGTTCCCGGGAAGTTCCGCCATGCCTTCAGTGGCGTTCCCGCTGATTCGTGGAATAAATATCTTCTTTGTTGCTTACCTGGTCGCCTGGCTCGCTTCTTACCACACTGCACCGCGCAGCGCCACCGTTGGACGGACGGCGCCGCCCGCTCGTAACAGAATGCTGGCCCTCACCTACACCTAGCTGAGTCCAGGAATTCCCGTCCGGGTAAGCGCTCCTTTTTTTGTGTTATTTCCCCGCTGCCGCGTATCCCGTATTATCGGTCCGCCCCGGCAGTCGGTTCGCATTCGCCGCTTCTTTGGCCGCTTCGTTAGCATCGGTGCTAGCTCCGGCAGTAGCCGCTTCTCCGGCTGCAGCAGAGACACCCGGGGAAAATAAAAAAACAAAGAGGACCTGGGTCCCTATGAGAACGCAACGGCGGCGAGGCCTGTGGATTGCGCGAAGTCGATGAGACCTCATAGAGGGCACGAGGATGGCGACGTGACCCCTTGTGGGTGCGGGGGCGACGTGACTGTGAGCGTGGTGGCGCTGTGACCCATTGTGAGCGCGAGGGTGACGTGACCCCTTGAGGATGCGGGGCGACGTGACCCTTTGTGAGCGCGAGGGGGACGTGACCCTTTGAGAGCGCGAGGGGGACATGACCCTTTGAGAGCGCAAGGGGGTCGTGACCCTTTGAGCATGTGGGGGCGAGAGAGCGGAGAGCGGTGGAACGCTCGTGGATTACCGCCGGAGTGGGACGGCTCGCGGAGCGGCATACCGATGGCTAGCGGCGGAATGCTGGCTGAGATCAACAGATCACTGACGGCGAGCAGGGAAACGTTCGTGGGAAGCGGCGGATCGTTGATGCTGCGCAGCGGCTTACGGGACAGATTACCGACGGAGCGGGACAGCCTGCAAAGCGGCACGCTGACGACTAGCGCCGGAGCGCTGGCAGTGAACGGTGGAACGCAGACGGCGAGCGGGGAAACGCTCGTGGGAAGCGCCGGATTACTGAATGGATTACCGGTGGAGCGGGACGGCCTGCGGAGCGGCATGCAGACGACCGGCGGCGGAGCGGTGGCTCGCGATCGACACGCAACGGGACACAGGACAAAGTCCCAATCAGCAAACTGCGCAGCGGCTCGCGCAGCAGCTCGCTGACAGCACGGGGCAGCTCGCAGGGCGGAACACTGGTCCGGCGTCTGCGAGGCGGATTACTGGCAGCGAAGAACAGCTCGCGGAGCGGGTGACTGGTGGAGCCAGGATGGGCTATCGGCGGGGCGAGCGCCGAGATAATGCAGCCGGGCTGCAGCCGGACCACGCGGCTAATAGCGGCCAAAAACGTGGCAAATGGCGGGGCTAGCGCCGAGTTAATGCAGCCGGACCACGCGGCTAATGGCGGGGCTAGCAGCAAATTGGTTGTTTTGAGGGGGCGACATGTCAGGGTTGGGAGTGCTAGGCCACTTTTTTTTATTTCTGTTTTGTCCGTTCGGGGTTTCCGTAGGTAGGGCCCATCCCCTAGAGCTGGGTCAATAGATAGAGTCAATATTAGTTTTACTAATATGACTTTTAGTTACTTTTTTACATTCTCTTGACTGTTCAGCTACATCATCGTTATAACAGCATTTATTCCGCTTTTTGTCCCTCACTACTCTCCAAATCGCGGTGTAGTTGCTAGCGTTTTTAGCCGCTAACGCTAGCACTTTCTGCTTACTATCGCAGTCGTTTGCTGCCAACACCGCTGCATTTATTACCTGCTTCATTTATAAATATTAGCCTATATTTATAAAAGAGTCATCTCCTGACCTGTGTCGCCGGATTCAATTGTTCGGATTTTCGGAACGGATTTTATTGGTCTCGACGCTGATCTTCACACACCGCATTGTGAGAACCTTCAGGACTCAACCTCCATCCAACGCTAATACAGCCAGATTCACTAGAGTTGGATCTCCACCAGCCACTGCCGCTGCTTTGTTTCATCATCAGCTGTAACACCGGGAACTAACCTTACATCTCTACCCACACGAAGCTAAGTTTATTTCTTCATTTATATATAAACTTTACAATGGCACTTTCCCCTCTGGTTGCGTGCCCTCAGTGCAGTATGTATAGACAGTCTTCCTCCGTCATTACTGATAATTCAGCCTGTGAGAAGTGTAGCCTAGTCCTTAGTCTGATGGAGAAGATTTCATTGCTAGAAGAGCGCATTCGGGTTTTAGAACAGGGTCATGTTAGTAAAGGTATGTCAGGGACCAGTTTAGCCAGCCCGAATGCCACAGGATCAGGTCCTAAATCTCCGGCTTTAGAGCCCTCGCAGCAGGGCGAGTGGGTGACGACCAGGCGACGTACACGTAGAACTGAGCATCACTCTTCTAGGATCCACATGTCCAATCGGTTTTCCCCACTCAGTGACTCACCCACTGAGAGACCGGTTGCTAAAAGTGCTCTGGTTATTGGCGATTCCCAGCTCAGACACGTGCGAATCGCTACCCATTTAGAGACCCCAGCAACCATAGTCAGGTGCATCCCGGGGGCCAGGGCTCCAGACATCAGGGCGAACTAATGGTTCATCAAAGTGCTGGCTAATGGTAAACGCTCATTCTCTAGAATAGTTATCCACGTCGGCACTAATGACGTTCGTCTCAAGCAGTCAGAGATTACTAAGGCTAATGTTAAAGAGGTGTGTGGAACCGCTGCAATGATGTCTGATGAAGTAGTTGTCTCTGGTCCCCTACCAATTAGGCGTGGCGGCGAAACCTACAGCAGGTTATGGTCGCTGCGTTGCTGGATGTCAAGTGGTGCTCAGAAAACAACATTACCTTTATTGATAATTGGTCTACTTTTGAGGGAAGGCCTGGCCTTTTGAAATGGGACGGCATCCATCCTTCCCGGGAGGGTGCTGCGCTCATGTCACATAACATAGCCGACAGGGTTTTTTCTTCAGATAGGAATAAAAATTGACAATTCAGAGCCAAGGCCAGGCAGCAGACAGAATGGCCTAACCAACTGTCTACCAGGAGTCGTCACCCACAATAACTAGGTTCCATACCATTAAGACAGTTATCAAGTATTGCAGTGAGCAAAAAACAAAAAGAGTCCAAAAGGTGTGCCAAAAAAATCTCATTAATATCAATACAACCTCAAGTAATGTAAGAAACACTTTTAAGTTAAAACGTAAAAGTCCCACAAAGGTCAGTTCTGGGTCCACTCCTATTTGCATTATATATGCTTCCATTGGGATCAATTATTCGTAAACATGGAATCAGTTTCCACTCATATGCAGATGATACACAGTTATATGTTTCAGCTAACCCTAATGATGGTCGTTCAGTCAGTAAGCTCGAAGACTGCATCCAAGATATTAAAATATGGATGTCAAAAAACTTCCTACTGCTAAATTCTGATAAAACAGAGTTTCTGATAGTTGGACCCAAGGACAAAATTAACAAAGCTTCTAACACTATGTTAAACCTTGATAACTCTTTAATTAGACCCAGCTCATCTGTAAATAATCTCGGTGTCATTATTGATTCAGATCTCTCCCTTACAGAGCACATTAGCAATATTACTAGAATTGCATTTTTTCACCTTCGTAACATTTCGAAGCTACGAAATATCCTCTCCCTCCAAGATGCAGAAAAACTAATTCATGCTTTTATTACCTCAAGGTTAGATTAATGTAATTCACTTCTGACAGGATGTTCTAATAAATCATTACATAAATTACAACTTGTGCAAAGTTTTAACTAAAACCAGAAAGTTTGATCATATCAGTCCTGTGTTATCAAACTTGCACTGGCTACCAGTTAAGTTTTGTATTGAGTACAAAATTTTATTGATAACATATAAAATTCTACATAATCAGGCTCCACAGTATCTGAGTGAGCTGATTCAATCTTACAATCCAACACGTGAGTTCCGATCTCAAGTTGCTGGTTTACTCTTAGCTCCTAGAATAAATAAAATTACTGCTGGTGGAAGAGCGTTCTCCCACAAGGCTCCTCAACTTTGGAATAGCCTTCCAGTTACTGTTCGTGATTCTGAATCACTATTAATCTTTAAAAATAAATTAAAAGCACATTTATTTAATCTTGCGTTTAATTAATCCCCTGTAGATAAAGATGTAGATTTCAGGCTTGGCTGTGTTGGGGGGTAATCTGTGATCAGTGTATGCTGGCGTTTCACCTCTTCACCCACCTCATCGTTAATGGGGGGTGTGGCGCTGAAACGATGCTGTTCCAGGGTGCCATCTCAACTATGTAGAGTCTGCAGTATCTGCCTCTTTTAGTTATGCTGCTCTAGCCAGTATGCACTCACATACTGCACTGTGTCAATAAATTACTTATTAATTAAATGCCGTGCTTTATTATTAGCTCTAACTGCCTTCCTTTTCTGTTTCTTTTGAGGTGTGACCGGCTTCCTGGAGATCTTCATCTATGGCTCTGCTGACGAATACTGGATGGAACCTGAATATCAGTTGGACTGGCGGTCCTGCAGGACACCCTTAATGGACTCACATATAGTTTTCCAGTTTTTAGTTTTTCCATTTGTTTAATAGCTGTCCTACATTGTTGTTGCTGCCTGGCTGCTCAAGGAGGATGAGTCCCCCACTGAGTCTTGGTCCTCCCAAGGTTTCTTCCTTGAATAACAACATAAAAGAGAGTTTTTTCTTGCCACTGTCACTTCGGCTTGCTCTTTGGGGGTTTAAAGGCTTTTCATTCTGTAAAGCTGCTTTGTAACGATGTACTGTTGTAAAAAGCGCTATATAAATAAATAACTTGAACTTGAACAAAAAACGATATAGCACATGTAAATTAACCACAGACACAACTAATTCACAAATTGTCAGGAAGCTATCTTAGGAAGCTGTATTGAAAGGTGTCTGTATTGAAAATGAGACAGTGTTAGTGTTAAAAATGAGTCAGTGTTAGTATTACAAAGGAGACAGAGTTAAAATGAAATATGAATCAGTGTCAGTGAGTCAGTTCAGAATTAAAGATGTAAACAATTTCAGTATTAAAAAGGAGACAGTGTCAGTACATTAGAGGAGCCAGTATCAAAATTAAAAAGGAGACAGTGTCTGTATTGAAGAGGAGATAGTGTCAATATTAAAGAGGAGTCAGTGTTGGTATTAAAAAGGAGATGGCGTCAGCATTAAAGAGAAGTCCATCCATCCATTATCTTCCACTTTATCCTCTACTAGGGTCGCGTGTGTGTGTGTGTGTGGGGGGGGGGGGGGCGTTTCCCCATGCTCATCCAGGGGAGAACGTTTTGAGCGCTGGGCAAATACATCCAGGACAGGGCGTTAATCTATCGCTGAACACACTCACTCACACAGACACACTCTATATGGGGCAATTTGGTGAATTCAATTGACCTTGATCCATGTTTTTGGACTGTGGGAGGAAACCGGAGAACCCGGAGAAAACCCACGTGGACACAGGGAGAACATGGAAACTCCACCCAGATTGGGATTTGAACCGGGAATCCCTGGCACGGAGAGGCTAACCACTAAGTGAGTATTAAAGAGGAGACTGTGTCAATATTAAAGAGAAGAAAGTATTAGCATTAAAGCGGAGATAGTATCAGTAATAAGGATTCGACAGTGTCTGTACTAAAAATGAGACAGTGTCAGCATTAAAGTTGAGACATTAAAGAGGAGAGCTGGATGAAGACAGGAGACAGATGGTCTCTGAGCTCTCACTCATGCAGCGCTGCTGGGCAGATAATGTCGCTTTGCGGCTGCAAATAAACCTCGAGAACCAAAAGTTGCTCCAACTCACATCAATCATCATGACATATATGTGCACTTCCCCCGGCGGCGCATTGGCTGGAACTCTGTAACGTCAAAAGAGGAGGGTCTTCAAAGCGCTCCTGATACCCCTGTAATCCAAACGCACGTCGGAAAGCTGCTTTCGCGCTCACTGCTCGCGAAGTAATTTCTATCTAAATGTCTAATTACTAAAGGACGTGAATTCTTTCTTCCAACTCGGATCATCGCTGCGATTTTAAAGTCGTTTGTTTGATTTCCGAGTCCTTCAGAAAGGTAAGTCCTAAAGCCATTTCTGTTGCGAATGTTTCTTACAGGTAGCTCAGACTTGTTTGCTAGACACATTGTTCATGTTAAACTGCCACATTGTTAAAATGCGTTATAACACATGTTTACTCATTTAACTTCAAACCCTTATGTGAACTTGGTCTATTAAACGTAACTTTGTCTACTTCGTGACTTTAGTTTGCATCTGTTAGCGCAATTAGAAGCTGCTGTTGCAGAAGTGTTCCGTCATAACACAATTCACAAAGAATTCACTTTGGTCCCTGAGCGCATGGATAGGACAAAAAAATACACTGCAGAAGTGACACAACCAACAAACTGTATTCTTAACTTTATTTGGTTTGAACTGTCATAGGGCACACCTTTTATATAAGTTCTGAGCTCGCTGATTGTACAGGTTAAAAAAAAACCTCTTGGTGTTTAGTTAATCTTTAGGTTTAAATATAAATAAGATCAATTAAACTATAAACAGTAAGTCGATTAATTAGAATTTTTTTTTTCCTGGAACATTATTTCTTAACACCGTGGCGTAGTGGTTAGCACGTTTACCTCTCAGTGCTGGAGATCCAGGTTCCAATCCCAGTCTGGGTGGAGTTTCCATGTTCTCCCCTTGTCTGTGTGGCATTCCTCTGGGTTCTCTGGTTTTCTCCTACAGTCCAAAAAAAGGGAATAAAAAACATGGAATACATGGAATCGAGGTAAATTGCATGCTCTATATTGCCCCATTTAGTGAGTCTGTGTGTTCAGTTAAAAGGATCCTGAAAGTGACAAGTGGTACCAGTTCTTTCAATTTCACATCTTTCTAAAGTTCATTCCAATAATAAGGTGCTGCAAATCCTTGATATAAAAATATAAGTAGAAATAAAATTTTTGAGTAAAATATGGAATACGAAAACTAAAATATAGATATAAAGATACTACAGTGTGCAGTAAAGATTGGAGTAACAATGAACCATGTTAATCTACCATGGCTTGTCATCGAATGCTTTCAGATGGGGTATTTGTTTATTTAACTTCTCAATAAAATTCTAAAATTGTTCTGTATTAAACAGATGTGTATGATTCCTAAGGTTCCTATTTGAGAGCATTGTCTCTCAGTTTGTCAAATCTGTATTTGAGGAATGAATAATACATTTTCAATTGACAATTTAAATTAGTTGGTTTAAATTAAACTTGTGTTAAAATAATATATATGAACAATTTTGATAAAATTTTGTATTTAACTAAAATTTACATTAATTACTTTAATTGAACTTGAAACAAAAATGTCAATAGGCTCCATTTTATTAAATGAATTAAAACAAACAAAACTTTTTTTTTTATTGAAACAGCATTCCTTTGGATGATGAAGTGCTTACTTAAACATGATGAATGAATAAAATGATCACGTTTACTTAAACATGATGATGAACAAAATGGGTTTTTGGTAGCTTAGTGTGGCCACGTGGCGGCATGGTGGCCACGTTCGCCTCTCAACGGTAGGGATTCCCGGTTCGCATCCCAATCTGGATGGAGTTTCTATGTTCTCCCCATGTCCGCGTGGGTTTCCTCTGGGTTCTCTGGTTTCCTCCCAGTCCAAAAACATGAATCAAGGTCAATTTTATTCTATCAAAATTGCCCCATATAGAGTGTGTGTGTGTGTGTGTGTGTCTGTGTGAGTGAGTGTGTGCCCAGCGATAGAGTGGCACCTCGTCCTGGGTGTGTTTGCCCAGCGCCCAAAACTTACTCACCTGGATGTGCATGGGGAACCCCACTGCAACCGTAGTAGAGGATAAAATGGAAGATAATGTATGTTTTATTTTTAGTGCATGAATCATAGGAGAAAGCATCCAAACTATGACCACATTCTGAATCACCTCAAAAGTGATTTTTTTAAGTCCGTTAGATAAGGATCAGTGCATATACACCAAAGAGCATGGCATATAAACAGGCTACATTACCCAGTGAATCAAATCTGTATCTCCAACAATATTTCCGACATCTAAATGCTGAAGTTCCTTTGCATAAAATATCAATGTTGCATCATCTCCCTCACCTACTCACCTCCCTTCTACTGTAATTGAAGGGGACATACTGGGTTACATAGTTTTTTTTTCTGTTTGTGTGCTACAATTTGTGTACCTCGACAGCCTACTAACTGACAGACTGAAATAAAACCATAAAGGGTTACATAGTTTTTTTTTCTGTTTGTGTGCTACAATTTGTGTACCTCGACAGCCTACTAACTGACAGACTCTGAAATAAAACCACCTAGTTTTGTGTGGATTGATTAGAAAAGAAAACAGGAATTAACCAATGTTTTAGTTGCTGAACATTGAAATATTGAAATATTTACATCACACATGAACCTCATTAGGGCAATCCCATCCCTTATCTTTATAAATAATTAAGTTGTTTTCGTTTGTCATGGGCTCCTACTTAAAGCACATACATCCCTTATGCCTGCCAAGTGTGTCTGTCCTGTAAAGCCACCTTACTCATTGAACTTCTTTATGAAAAAAGTGTTTAGAATAATTGTAAAGCTCAGACAGGAACCTTGACTAGAGAGGAAATGTAGATTTCTTTGAATCTCAAAAAAAAAATCTTTGTATTCAACTGAAACAGCAAGGTTACTTTATTAAATTAAAATGCTTGACTAAAAAACAATATGGCTGTAAACATTAATAAATTGATAAAAAACAATTGTTTTTTTTTTTTTTTTTTTTTTTTTTTTTTTTTAAATAGACCCCCCCCCCCCAGTTTTCAAAATCTATACCTCTACCAAACGGTTGAGATGTCACTGAATGGTAAAAATCAGAACAAGAACCAGAAAAAAAAAAAAAAAAATAAATAATAATAATAATAATGGCAAAAAAAGTGCAATGACATGTTAACTCTTTGTTTTCTTAACATTTTTTACTTTTTAGACAAGTGGATTGTGTCCAAGGTTGTCATATAACATCTGGTTTTGAGAGCTTTGGGATGTAGTGTTTCTTCTGAGACATATTTGTAATAAAATCAGAACATCCATCCATCCATTAACTTCCGCTTTATCCTGTACTAGGGTCACGGGGGGTTCCCCATGTCCATCCAGGGGAGAACGTTTCAGGCGCTGGGCAGATACACCCAGGACAGGGCGCCAATCTAATTCTGGGCACACACTCACTCACATAAACACCCTCAATATGGGGCAATTTGGAGAATTTAATTGACCATGATCCATGTATTTGGACTGTGGGAGGAAACCGCAGAACCTGGAAGAAACCCACACAAACACGGGGAGAACATGGAAACTCCACCCAGATCTGGATTTGAACCAGAAATCCCTAGAGCTGAAAGGAGAACATGAAAGGAGAACAACTAAGCCACCGTGCCACCCCAAAGAAAATTTCAGAAATCTTTTTAAAAATTATGTAAAATAATGTCTGAAAATTATTTTAATAATAATAATAAAACAATAACAAATAGTAACACCAACAATAAAGTAATAAAGTGCAATAACATACTAACTTTGTTAACTTTTGTGACTTTTTTTTTTAAATACTCTTGTGTGATGTACAAGATGTGTCTCAATCAACTTCTGGACTAAATGCTGACTGATAGCAGTTCATTCTTGCACAATCAACGCTTGCATTTTGTCAGAATGTATAGGTTTTTGTTTGTCCACCCGTCTCTTGATGATTGACCACGAGTTCTTAATGGGATTAAGATCTGGGGAGTTTCCAGGCCATGGACCCAAAATCTCTATGTTTTGTTTCCTGAGCCATGCAGTTATCACCTTTGCTTTATGGCAATGTGCTCCATCATGCTGGAAAAGGCATTGTTGATCACCAAACTGCTCTTGGATGGTGGGGAGAAGATGGACATTCTGGTACCATTCTTTATTCATGGCTGTGTTTTTAGACAAGACTGTGAGAGAGCCGATTCCCTTGGCTGAGAAGCAACCCCACACATGAATGGTTTTAGGATGCTTTACAGTTGGCATGAGACAAGACTGGTGGTAGCGCTCACCTCGTCTTCTCCGAATAATGTTTTTTCTGGAGAGAAGTGGCTTCTTTGCTGCCCTCCTTGAGACCAGGCCTTGCTCCTTAGGCCATTTTGTGCAGTGCAATGATGACTGCATGTGTTTCTTTAGATATAACCATGGTTAACAGAAGAGAAACAATGATGCCAAGCACCAGCCTCCTTTTAAAGTGTCCAGTGGTGTCATTCTTACTTAATCATGACAGACTGATCTCCAGCCCTGTCCTCATCAACACCCACACCTGTGTTAATGGAGCAATCACTGAAACAATGTTAGCTGGTCCTTTTAAGGCAGGGCTGCAATGAAGATGAAATGTGTTTTGGGGGATAGAGTTCATTTTCTAGGCAAATATTGACTTTGCAATTAATTGCTGTTAAGCTGATCACTCTTTATAACATTCTGGAGTATATGCAAAATGCCATTACAAACTCTGAAGCAGTAGACTTTGTAAAAATTAATATTTGTATCATTCTCAAAACTTTTGGCCATGACTGTAGATCCTCTATTTGATCATCGTCATCACTCAGATCAACATCAGACTTTTGAGGATTTTCTGGATGACTAGGACAGAACGTGTTCTTGAATTATTAAATAATGTTGTGTCCATCTATTATTTGTAACAAAAAAGAAAATAATTAAAATAAATAAATAAATAAATGTGTTTTTAAAAAGTATTTGACCCTTATAAAACATTTATGCTGTAAAAAGTTACATAATTCACATTATTAAAGCCTCTCAAACTACAATGTGCACAGAAAATATGCTTATCTTTGCTTTGCTGGTTGCAGACTTCGTCTATGGAAGTGAACTGAAACGTCATAATATTAAAAGTGACCCCTAGTGAATTTTTCTTGCATAACATATCTCTACCAAATTGTAGATATGGCACAATCAGGTTGAATTAAGTTTAACAACATTTTCAATAAGATATAGTGACTGCTAAGATATAGCAGAACGTTAAAGGGTTAAGACTGTTTTTGGTGTCCTCCAGTGGAAACCTTGGGGGGGGGGGGGGTAAAACCTTGTTTTTTTATTTTTTAATTGTTCGCATCTATTACTGCTTCTGCAATAGCCTTCACATTGTTTTCACCAAGTATCACATGTAGCATCTTCATGTATGCTTACCACACAAACCTGTAAGCATAATTAGTAATGAAACTGCATAAATCTAAAAGTGTTCAGAGTGAATTGATGCATTGATTCTAGAGAATCATACAGAAGCATGCCTCTTTCTCAACTCAATTTACTGGGCCCACCTGGTGTTTCCACATCTGCTGTCCCAACACAGTCGATTACAGCAAAAATGCGGAACTGTGCAGTGGATCTTTAAGATACACTGGTTTAAATGAATGTAATTTTAACCAATTAGCAAAGTTACAACTAAGTTACACCTAAACATGTTTAATCTTTACTGTACCCTTGGTGTTGTGGGGCTAAATTAGCAAATAAGGAGTAGAAGAAACTACAGTAAAATACACATCTAAACCACAACACAAAAGGTTGGTACTAGAGGATAAACTCTTATTCTGTTGTTGAAGATCTGATCTAGACCGGGTTGTAACACAATTCATTGATTATACGGCCAATGGTTTGATGCATCGATGTGTCCAAAATACTATTGATTAACGTGTTCATATTACCAAATTTTTGTTAACATGTCTATTTTTTACACCTGTTCCAACTTACCTTTTAAAAAAATGACAGCTACACAATTCTCAACCTTAAATCGAAAATGCTAACACAAAGTACAAAACATGTTGGTTAGTGTTTCAATGGTGCAATGAAATAAGACAGACAAAGAACAGCATGCATCAGGAGAACAACACTGCAGACATGTTAGACCATGGAAGACCCAAACATCAATGTTACAGTAATTAATACCTTAATCATCTCCTGCGACTGATAGTCTATTTAACATTATGTTATAGGGGGTACATGTTTGGTATGTGCAGTTGCACAGAGAATACACGTACATGCACAGACCAAGAAATAAAAGGTAGAGCTAAAGTTGCATTCACAAGCAGAGTTGCAAGTTGCACTTTAGCAGTACATGCTGTTAAACCTGCCATGCTAAGTGTAGCTCAGTTTAGAGGCGGAATATGCATCGAATGTAAACACTACAGTTAAAGGATCCACCTACTTCATTTAAATCAACCATGTGTGAAGATTCTGGGTTTCCTATAGACAATTGTCTCTGTTTTGCCAGTTTTTTTGTTTTGTGGAAACATTTTGAATGTGCTACCACATATGCAGGGGCATCATTCACATCTGGTCACGATGACCAGAGCTAATACCACATATGCAGCGGCATCATTCACATGTGCCGATGACCAGAGCTAATAAATTAAAAACCTGCATCCCAAAAATTAATATCCACTTTTTTGTGAACTCAGACTGGTCCAAAATTAGAAAAGCAATTAGCTTGTAAATGTAAAAAGTCACATTATATCAAAACAGGTGCCAGATAAACATAATTATGCATACAATGTAAATGACACATCACTCCTGCAGGATGCCTTCTGCATTTTCTGTGATTTTTTTTTTCATTTGTGAAATTAAACCTCAATTTCCCCTGGGGATTAATAAACTATTCTGATTGGGAAAACAGGACAGGTGGCACTTATAAACTATCACCTTTAAGTGTGAACTACGGATTAAAAAACAATAACCAACAGAATTGTGAGCATGCAGGTTAACGGCAGAATATTTACATTTAGGACAATTTATTGCAATGCACAGCTGTAAAAGCAACTTATAAATATAATAAGCAAACATAAAGCAGATATCATCAGAGATTTGACAATATGCCGGTACTAGTAACACCCTGGTACCATACTGGTCTTTCGGCTTAGTTCAGTGAAATGTAGAGAATTCACAAAAAAACTTATTTGTCTAAAGAATTAGCATTAAGGACTATTTAAACCATTTGAAATAATATTTGTACAGTTAATTTGTAATTCCCCAAATTATCAGGTATAAAAGGGATTTGGGTAAAGCAAATGCAAACAACACAGTGCATTGTTTTGTTTGCCAGAGCAACACAGGTTTTTGAACACAAACTCTTACATAAAACCTAGATCAATTTTAATAAACGACAACGTGTTGCAGTAAACCAATCGGATCCTTAGAATATTCAGCCTTCATGGTAAGCCTAGTAGAATTAATAAGACTAGGCGGCTTGCCAGTACTTCAGCAAAAACTGCTGGCATGTAGCTTCATGTCAGCTTCAGGATATTAAAACATCAGCCTATTTGCAGAGAAAATGCTTACATAGCCGACAGTAATATTAAACCTGTTTAGCCAGTTTTAGTTGTGTTTTAGAAAGTTTAAGAGCAAAATAGAGACCTACAGGTTTTGAAACATCACCTCCTTTCTTTTTTTTCTCTTTTTACTCTGAATCTAACTGGTTTAAGACAGACAGACAGTGCCAATTCTAAATATGACTATTCATTACTGTCTGGGAACTTTTCACACTTTGAAGCTTTATCTCACAATATGTCTCGAAAAAGTACTCTAAATCGCAGCCTGACATGTCAAATTTGATTTATATTTATTATTTGAAATAATTGTGCTTTGCAGAGTCTAAGACATCCATGATGATGCTTGATAAAAAATTAGAATTGAAAGAAGGGCTCTTGCAGTTTGACAGGAAACATGAGGATGCACAAAGCCTTCCTGTTGACTTATTTTATTCAGCTGACCCCTTGTTGACTTACCTAATCAGTGAAGCGCAGTCAACCTTACATTAGCATTTTCATCTGCTGCTAGTTGACCTTTATTTCAGGAAAGAGAAACAGGAAATGTGCAAGAGTCACAGATAAGCTCTAGGCCCCGCTCTTCCATTTCATGCCTTCTTACATCAGAGCTGCACTGATTTTAAATCAGTATTATTTACCCAAATATTCATAGCTTTTAAACAATGAATGTTGATAATTAAAAAAAAAATCTGATTTACATCTTGTGTTCCAATTCATAGTACAATACTTATAAAATTTATTTGCTTTATTTGGAAAGAATGACACCAAATGCTGTGGAACAATTTATTTCTGTTTAAATTTATCTTTAAATACTCATGTTTATGAAACTGATACAAGCAATAAATGAATAGCTTAGGACATGTGCAACTCCTTTTACTCTGCATGACTCACAATATAGCCAGTACAACTGAAACCATATGTCTTGGAAGCATTCTGCAAATAAACAAATAAGGAAAATAAAAATAAGGAAACCTAGAGGACTGACTCAAGCTCAAATAGCAGAGACCATGGAGACCCCCCCCCCAACCCTACTTGTTTTACCTGGAAGACCCATCTGCCAGGAAAGAGCCTTACCTGCCAGGAGAGCATGGTTATGCCAGCCATGCTCAGACGCTTTGGGAGTTAGACAGAGTGGCCTGCATTGATCTTCAGTAGTCCAACCTGGCACTATTCATGATGACATGCGCCGTGAGGCAGCTGGGAGCATCAAGTATGTCCTAATACTAAGAATTCCATGTCAGTAACTTTTTTTTAGTAACAAAAGTAGATACAAACCAAACTAAACAAATAAGACAAAAATGTAAGCCTCTGTCATATAACCTATTGACAATCAATGTATTGAGAATGGTGTAATATTACATGTTCATCAGTGGGCAAAATATGTGAACCTTAAGGCAGGGGTGCTCAATACGTCGATCGCGATCGAAGGAGTGTCGGGTAGATCGCAATGGAGGTTTGAAAAAAAATCACGTATCGGTGCTTTATTACAGAACAGTATCGGAAGCACTTATACACACACGCGCACACATTCACACACACAATGTGATTCATTCTGAATCGCGATCTCTACCGCTGTTTAAGCAAGCAGTCTGCCCCCCCCCCCCCCGTCTCTCTCGCTGTTCCCAAAACGGCACGTGACCACGCCTCCGAAGCACTGCCTCGCGAATCATCTACATTAGATAGTTTCTGTTTGGTATTTTAGTTCTTCTGGAGGAAACGCCTTCACTCATCTCGTCAGTCTAATAAAGTGCAAAACCACACTTTCATTTAGAGTGGGAGGATGAATATTTTTTTGCAATATCAAACTCAAAATGCCTTTGCTTGATTTGCCAAGTAGCCACTGCACTTCCATTGTGTTTGGGTGTACTAAAACCAAGTTTTCTCCATGCTATTTGCTGCAATTTCTGTGAAAATGGCAATCTGAAGCTGACTTTTATATGCTGATTCGACAATTCTAACATCCAACTATCCATCCATTATCTTCCGCTTTATCCTCTATTAGGGTCGCGGGGGGGTTCCCCATGCCCATCCAGGGAAGAGCGTCTCGGGCGCTGTGCAGATACACCCAGGACAGGGCGCCAATCTATCACTGTGCACACACTCAGTCACACAGACACAATCTATATGGGGCAATTCGGAGAATTCAATTGACTTAATCCATGTTTTTGGACTGTGGGAGGAAACCGGAGAACCCGGAAGAAACCCACGCGGACACAGGGTGAACATGGAAACTCCACCCATATTGGGATTCGAACTAGGAATCCATAACACAGAGATGAACGTGCTAACCACTAAGCCAACGTGCCCCCCAATACTAACATGATGTGTGTAAACAAGTTTCAATATAAAAACCTAAAATAATTATTAACCCTGGTATTAACCCTCGATGACCTGTCTGATGGAAAAGTAGATCTCGGGCCAGAAAAGTGTGGGCACCCCTGCCTAAAGGCATATGATGATTTAAAAAAATATTGACGCTCATTGGTTCCAACATTTTGAAATATTTGTCCACAGCCAGACCATTATACCTCCTTGGAAAATGTTGATAAAAAAACACCAAGAACTAGACATATATAATATAATATAATATAATGTGTGTGTGTATGTATGTATGTATGTATTATTTATATATATATATATATACACACACACACACCAAGAACTAGACATATAATAGACCTCATGATTTGAAACAAGCTAATATATATATATATATATATATATATATATATATATATATATATATATATATATATATATATATACTGTATATACTGTATATATATATCTATATCTATATCTATATATCTATATCTATATATATATATATATATATATATATATATATATATATATATATATATATATATATATATGTGTGTGTGTGTGTATATGCATATGTATATATATATATATATATATATATATATATATATATATATATATATATATATATATATATATAATTTTTTTTTTTTTAAAACCACCACTATATTGTGTTAAATTACTTTATTCTAAATTTATTCTGCTTGTGAAGTATAAAATTTAGTAGAAAATGGGCAATTTATCCATAGAAATCAAAATTAATGAATTACCACTAATTAGTTAATTAATTGGTACTTTCTTTTATTGATTCATGTGTTGTCATCGACGATGAACAATTGTGCAAAGTTTCAGCTTAATTGGATAACTGGTATTGGATGAGTTAGCATTTGCAAACTTTTTATCAGGCACACATACACACAGACAAACAGATGAAGCTAATAGAGGGATGGTTATAAAAAACAAAATAATGTTAAATTAATTAAAGGCCTTTCTTACATTGGCTAATGTCCATGTTTATGACTGCAGCATCAGGAAAACACTGAACAACATTGGCGTGCATGACCAGAGGAAGGAGGAAGCTTGATAAAGCAATGAAGAAGATGCTGCTTTCTAAAACAAACCTTGCTGCTCATCAGCAGTGTGTTACAACATTAAATTGTAACATCAGGGTCCGAACACAAGATTGTCCACGATACAGAATCCATTGAGCAGTAAGGGATAAGGGTCTTGCTCAAGAAGCCACTTTGAAAACTTCACTATAATGGTTTGGACTTTTTGCTGCATCAGGCACAGAAGGCTTGTCATCATTGATGGAACACTTAATTCTTATGAAAAGGCATCAAGACAAGCCAAAGCACAAGTGTATATATATGAAATATAGATTTAAATCAGGGCGGCACGATGGCTTAGTGGTTAGCACGTTCGCCTCTCAGCACTAGGGATTCCCGGTCCAAATCCCAATTTGGGTGTAGTTTCCATGTTCTCCCAGTGTCCGCGTGGGTTTCCTCCGGGTTATCCAGTTTCCTCCCACAATCCAAAAAACATGGATCAAGGTCAATTGAATTCTCCAAATTTCCCTATATAGTGTGTGTGTGTGTGTGTGTGCGCCCAGCGATAGGTTGGCGCCCTTTCCTGGGTGTATCTGCCCAACACCCCCTGTGAACCTTAGTAGAAGATTAAGCGGAAGATAATGGATGTATGGATATTTAAATCAGTCACAGTCATGACCTTAATTCAATAAAAATAAAAAGAGAGGCAAAGAAATGGGCTAAAATTCATTCATTCATTTAAGATCAAATTAATTACAATTATTATAAAAACAGTTATTGCTGCACAGGGGGGTGTGGAGGGTATAAGGAGTTGGTTTCACTCCTTACTTTTCAGGTTATGTTTATTTCCGGGCTCAGTTCCTTTTTCTGTTTTGATACTTTTATTAATTAATGGTATTTGTTTTATGGTTAGAGTGTCAGGTCATGTGTTTCCTTTTTGCAATGTAGTTTCCAAGTTTTTCGTCTTTCGGTGGTCGAGCGTCACCTTATTGTCATGCGTTTTCCGAAGCCTTGGTTCTGTTTGTTATCACTGTTTCCTGAATAAACAGTACTTCACTTACCCGCACTTCCTGGTTTGGTAGTGCCTCGTGACAGAGGGTGTGGGAGCAGAGGTTACATTTGCTATTTTACTTATGTGGCAGGGGTGATTTCATGATCAACATAGTGGTTCACCCAAAGTAAGAGTTGACCTTTGCGATTTCCCAAAATGTGTGAATCTCAACTTCAAATTAAGAATTTTTAATATTCGATAAATGTTTGTATTTTATAAATGGCCAAATGTAATATTTATGCAGAAATTGTCATTCACTCTAATTCTGTTCCTGTGGTTATAGTGGATACTAATGGGTATAATACCTTTATATATGCAGCATGCAACTTATATTCTGTTATTGAGTATTGTTAAATTTGGTTATAATGCAATTCCAGTTTTTTTGGTGTTTGCTCTGTATAATTATCTATCTCTTCCACAGTTCTGTGATGGTGAATCATCGTGTGGAGTCCTTGACGGTGGCTGTAACTGGTGGTGGAGGAGGAAGTACAGATCGTTCATGTGCTGGCTGTGGTGGTAGAATTGCTGACCGCTTTCTGCTTTTTTCAATGGATCGCTACTGGCACACACGTTGCCTAAAGTGCTCATGTTGCCAGGCGCAGCTGGGTGAGATCGGCACCACATGCTACTGCAAAGGGGGCATGATTCTCTGTAGGAATGACTACATAAGGTATGTCAGTCATTAAAGTCTTTAATGCAACAGCAACCAGTTGCCTTTATTTCCAGAACAATTCCACCACTATGACACTGATGTTCTATGAACTGAAACTTTGATTTGTTGATTAATTTCAACATTTTTAACAGAGAAAATGACAAAAGTTTTTCATTTTATTTGTTAAATAGATAAAAAAAATTAGGAAAATATTTCTGCAACACACGTTGAGACAGAGACATCATTACCACTAGGTTACATCACTTTTTTTATTTAAAAGCAAATAGGTATGTGGTCATAGAAAAAGATAAACATATAAAGTTCTGTTTTAGCAGGTGTGTGAGTGAAGGGGAAGGAAGAAGTAAATATAAGGTAATATAAGTGGGTATTGTCAGCACGCGAACCAACAGAGCACTCGACAGTGGTTTGGCGTGCAAAAGGTCCAGCGACAGTTTATTAGAGTCCACCAAAGGATAACACAAAATGGAGCCACAAAGCGGTGCTGCAAAAAAACAAACAGAGAGCTGTCGCAAAAAAGGAACACAAAACACAGCTGCAAAGCGGAAAGCGAGGAAGTGCTGACAGGTATAACCAGCAAATAAAGAAAAAAATAAAATAAATACATTTATACTGTACAGGCATAAAATCATTCTGCAAGGAAAGTAGTTAAAAGACGCTGAGAAAAAAAAAAAAAAAAAAAAAAAAAAAAAAAAAAAAAAATATATATATATATATATATATATATATATATATATATATATATATATATATATATATATATATATATATACACAGTGGTGTGAAAAAGTGTTTGCCCCCTTCCTCATTTCCTGTTTTTTTGCATGTTTGTCACACTTAAGTGTTTCAGAACATCAAACCAATTTAAACAATAGTCAAGGACAACACAAGTAAACACAAAATGCAATTTGTAAATGAAGGTGTTTATTATTAAAGGAGAAAAAAAATCCAAACCATCATGGCCCTGTGTGAAAAAGTGATTGCCCCCTTGTTAAAACATACTATAACTGTGGTTTTTTAACACCTGAGTTCAATTTCTGAGGACCTGAGGACACCTGAGGACAATGATCCAAAACATACCAGCAAGTCCACCTCTGAATGGCTGAAGAAAAACAAAATGAAGACTTTGGAGTGGCCTAGTCAAAGTCCTGACCTGAATCCTATTGAGATGTTGTGGTATGACCTTAAAAAGGCCGTTCATGCTCGAAAACCCTCTAATGTAACTGAATTAGAACAATTCTGCAAAGATGAGTGGGCCAAAATTCCTCCAGAACGCTGTAAAAGACAGTTAAAAAGACAGTTAAAAAAAGTTATCGCAAACGCTTGTTTGCAGTTGTTGCTGCTAAGGGTGGCCCAACCAGTTATAAGGTTTAGGGGGGCAATCACTTTTTCACACAGGGCCATGATGGTTTGGATTTTTTTCTCCTTTAATAATAAACACCTTCATTTACAAATTGCATTTTGTGTTTACTTGTGTTGTCCTTGACTATTATTTAAATTGGTTTGATGTTCCGAAACACTTAAGTGTGACAAACATGCAAAAAAACAGGAAATGAGGAAGGGGGCAAACACTTTTCCACACCACTGTATGTATGTGTGTGTGTGTATATATATATATATATATAAAATATATATTTTTTGTGTGTCCTAGTGCATTATTTGAGTTTAAAACTGTTGTAAATTATTTATAACATATATAATTTTATTCAATAGAACCAATATAATTTGATCATATTTTAAATTTATAATATATTTATAGCTTTTACAAAGTCTTTGTATCTCAAAAACTTAAAATGGCAGGTGGCATCTTAAGTTGCTGAAAAAATACAAAAACTTTTGTCCAGAAATTTACCACAACTGAAATGTCAGGGTGGCACAACCGAAATCATGGAACTTTTATTTCAAATTGCATCATCCACAGGACTCCAAGTGACCTTTAATGATAGTTGGTTTGTACATTTTATCTGTCAGGTGGTACAACAAATGTAAAACCAGGAAAATGTTATTTTACAGTAAAATACTTTATTCTATAAATTAATTAAATGTATGAACTTGCTAGCATAGTCAAAAGGTTATTTAGATATCCAAGTAGTAATCCACTATTGTACAGTATAAATTATATTATTTAATTGTTTATATAATATATATTTATTAGTTGTAAAGTAAAACATGATATACAGTTTAAATACCCATAAAATACAATTTTAATGCTCCAAGACAGCAATAATCATAAGTAATTGTTAATACACAGTTTATCAAAAATTGTGTGTAAGCCACTGTGCACACACTCAGGTATGCCCACAAAAAGTTCACATAGAACAAAAACTCTTCGGTTGCACCACCTGCCATTTTTTGGGTGGTTAATTTAAAAATACAGTAAAAAATTTAGGTAAAACCTTTCATATGTTGTGCACTACATATGACGCTTTAAAAGACATTCATTCACCTAACCTAAAAAATGTATCATATAAACCAGGGGTGCTCAATACGGTCGATCGCGAAGGGGTGTCTGGTAGATGGAGGTTTGAAAAAAAATCATGTTTCGGCGCTTTATTACAGCACAGTATCAGAAGCACTTATACACACACGCGCAAACATTCACACACACAATGTGATTAATTCTGAATCACGATCTCTACCGCTGTGTAAGCGAGCAGTCTGCCCTCCCCCCCCCCCCACCAACCGTCTCTCTCGCTGTTCCCAAAACCGGCACGTGACCACACCTCCGTGCCTAAATCCGAAGCACTGCCTCGCGAATCATCTACATTAGATAGTTTCTGTTTGTGTTTTTGCACTTTATTAGACTGACAAGATGAGTGAAGGCGTTTCCTCTAACTGACCTAAAATGCCACTTTCATTTAGAGTGGGAGGATGAATATTTTTTTGCAATGTCAAACTCAAAATGCCTTTGCTTGATTTGCCAAGTAGCCATTGCACTTCCATTGTGTTTGGTCATTTGGGTGTACTAAAACCAAGTTTTCTCCATGCTATTTGCTGCAATTTCTGTGAAAATGGCAATCTGAAGCCATCGTTTCTATGCTGATTTGACAATACTAACATCCATCTATCCATCCATTATCTTCCGCTTTATCCTCTATTAGGGTCGTGGGGGGGTTCCCCATGCCCATCCAGAGGAGAGCATCTCGGGCGCTGGGCAGATACACCCAGGACAGGGCGCCAATCTATCGCTGGGCACACACTCACTCACACACACACACACACACACACACACACTCGATATGGGGCAATTTGGAGAATTCAATTGACTTGATCCATGTTTTTGGGCTGTGGGAGGAAACCAGAGAACCCGGAAGAAGCCCACGCGGACACAGGGAGAACATGGAAACTCCACCCAGATTGGTATTCGAACCGGGAATCCCTAACACTGAGAGGTGAACGTGCTAACCACTAAGCCACCGTGCCCCCTAAATACTAACATGATGTGTGTAAACAGGTTTCAATATAAAAACCTAAAAATATTATTAATGGAAAAGTAGATCTCGGGCCAGAAAAGTGTGGGCACCCCTGATATAAACTTTTAAATAATATTAGTTCTCACACACACTTACTCTGTCAGTAGTGCAGACAGGAACATGAGCTCCGACACACATACACATACAGGGCTGGTTTCGGGCGCCTTTCGCCAAAACTAACTGAAGATGATGTCTCCCCGAACACATTTAGGAACATTTCATGTGTTGCTACATAGCTGTAATGGGGTGGGTACGAATGAGGACCAAAGACATGGTTTCCACCAGCTCTGGAACAGGCTTTATTTACACAATGTATTATTTATTTAAACTCATTAAAACACCTGTGTTGTACTATGGTATATGTAATGCACATGGGTTCCAGTAGCATGTGGTCAATCTCTATAGGTTATAAGGTTATAAATGTTATCTAACTGCGATGCAATGGCTCTTTACACTGCATTTTTTGCATAATGATATGTTTTTATAGCCATAAATAGTTGACAGGTGGATCAATTCAGACAGAGCATTACTAAGGCTTAGGTGTGTAATGCACGGCCTGCCACTGCAAAGTAATGAATTATGGCCCATTTTTTAATTGAAAAGAATAAGCCTTTAGTTAATGCTTAATTTGTTCTTACATTTTGATGACCTCATATTTCATCATTTAAAAAGAGTGCAATCTTTTGGCTTTCGCCTGTCCCATTTTTAAATGCATGGCAGCCATAAAAAATATTTACCAGATATAAATTAACTTCTGCATTAAAACACTAACATTTCTTTAGGTCTTTTGTCTGTTAAAACATTTTTTTTTACTGTTTTCATTAAATGTATTACTGCATTTTCAGAGATTGTATCAACTTTTCTGGAAATTGGATTTGTACTTACACTTTTGACTGCTCCTCTTTCCACACTGATGTTTTTTATATGATCTGTTTAAAGTGTTTAAAGCGTTCTTAATTAAATAACCATTTATTTTAATTAATATAAAACTAAAATTGTTTTGTTTATGTTTATTTAATGTGATTGCATGCATATATTGCAGATTACCATTCTTATCACACCTTACTGCATAACATTTGTTTCCCCCAAAACCATTTGTTACCTATTTGCCTGCTGGCATGGATATTCCTTTTATGTGTTTCTGTTCCATAATGACTAGCTTTTGAGTCTATTCCCAAAAGTGAAAGCCATTTTAGCACATGTAATGTTGAAGAGTGTGATGGTTAAAAATCCACAAAATGCTTGGAGTGTCTTTGTAACACAGTAGCCTTTCTGTTGTGTATATATATATTTCAGTTCCAGAGCAAAACTGTTTGCAGTTATGAGGTGCTTTAAAACTGACCTCTACTCATTTTAATGTGTGCAGTGGTGCATTAACTTGCAACTGTGCTGTCTAACCATTGGCAAGTGTGCTGAGAGTGATTGGAATCATGACAAAGATGGTTTGATGCCCATAATCTGTGTACCCATTGTCAGGTCACATTTATTTTTAAGGGTAAATGTCATACAGACCTTTTAAATATAGACTTAATGCCAAACCCGAAGCGAGAACCCTAAGTCATAATAGAATAAGAAATCAGCTTCTTATTGAAAAGCAAAGCATTTCTCCACAAATGTGAACATTGTGGGGAAGCTTTGTTTTCAACCTGGCAAACCTGCAAAAATACAGATTTTCATGTTGACATCATAGCTGTATAGCTTTGTCAAACTAAATAATTGCTTTGTGTTTTGTTAATACTGAGCTTCATAGGAAAAAACTGAACAGGCACTGTTTGAACGTGTAATTTTGCTATAATTTTTTTTTGCTATACAAACAAGTTCAAGTAATTTATTTATATAGCGCTTTTTATAACAGTACATTGTCACAAAGCAGTTTTACAGAGTTAAAAGCCTTTAAACCCCCAAAGAGCAATTCGAAGCAACAGTGGAAAGAAAAAACTCCCTGTTATGTTGTTATTTTAAGGAAGAAACCTTGGGAGGACCAAGAGTGGGGGACTCATCCTCCTTGAGCAGCCGGGCAGCATTAACAGTTTAGGACAGCCATGTACAGATAGTGTAGAGATCAGGTGATCATATTTTACAAATGGAAAAACTCTAACAACTGGAAAACTATATGTAAGTCCATTAAGGGGGTCCTGCAGGACCTCAAATCTAATTAATATCCAGGTTCCATCCAATAATCGCTGTAGCTGCAGTACCATGGATGAAGATCTGACTACACCTCCAGGAAACCAGCCACACCTCAAAAGAAACAGACAAGAAAAGCAGTTAGAGCTAATAATAAAGAATAGCATTTAAGTAATAAATAATTGATGAGACAGTGCAGCATGTGACTCCGGCATCACTGACTAGAGCAGCATAACTCAAAGAGGCAGATACTGCACACACTGATCCCAGATTACCAACCCAACACAGCCAAACCTGAGATCTACACCTTTATCTACAGGGAATTAATGAAACGCAAGATTAAATAAATTTGTTTTTAATCTACTAACAAGGGCATATTGATGACATGACATGTTTTGTACATTGTAACATTAATAATAATAATAATAATAATAATAGTAATAATAATAATATATCGGCAGCACGGTGGCTTAGTGGTTAGCACGTTCGCCTCTCAGCGCTAGGGATTCCCGGTTCGAATCCCCATCTGGGTGGAGTTTCCATGTTCTCCCCGTGTCTGCGTGGGTTTTCTCCGGGTTCTCCGGTTTCCTCCCACAGTCCAAAAAAAACATGGATCAAGTCAATTGAATTCTCAAAATTGTCCCATATAGAGTGCGTCTGTGTGAGTGAGTGTGTGCCCAGCGA
The DNA here is from genome assembly GCA_019802505.1 of Corydoras sp. C115. Taxonomy (NCBI): domain Eukaryota; kingdom Metazoa; phylum Chordata; class Actinopteri; order Siluriformes; family Callichthyidae; genus Corydoras; species Corydoras sp. C115. The sequence goes on from JAFMOC010000003.1 coordinate 9,673,938, forward strand.
TGGATTGGTGCCCTGTCCTGGGTGTATCTGCCCAGCGCCCGAGATGTTCTCCCCTGGATGGGCATGGGGAACCCCACCGCGACCCTAATAGAGGATGAAGCGGGAGAAAATGAATGAATGAATGAATAATATATCGATTTTAAAATGGGGTGGCACGGTTGCTTAGTGGTTAGTATGTTCGATTATCAGCATTGGCGATCCAAATTCGAAGTTTCTATGTTCTCCCTGTATCGACATGGGCTTTATCCTCTTTCCTCCCACAGTCCAAAAATGTATATTTGTATAATGTAAATTATACAAATTTGGCTGTTCTAATTTAGCCGTATCTAAATTTGCCCTATATAATATGTCTGCCCAGCAATGGTTTGGCCCAGTGCCCGAAACATTCTCCCCTGGATGGGCATGGGAAACCTTCTGCCCCTAGTTCGTAGGATTAAGTGAAAGAAATTGAGATGAGCTTGAAAATGGTTTGAGTTCCAGTCTGCATTAACAGTGCAATACAAAAAAAATGCTATAAAAAATATTTTATACAAAGTGTTTTCATTAAAATTTAATTTTTGGGAACAAACAACAAGGACCTGTTGGTGGAAGCATCAAGTCCTATATTGTAAGTGATTTTCTGACATTTCTATCATATTAGTAACACACAGGGCTCATCAATATGTGATTGTACATCAATATTTTGTTATCCAGTAAATTATAAATAATTAATTTATTCCTAGGTAATCTAACATTATGTCTTATGTTTTTGTGTACCTTCGAATGCAAACAAAATTTTAATAACTTTAATTTAAACTTTAAATAACATGTAATAACGCATGACGTAAATTAATTAATTTTACTTATTGTACTAATTATAATCACAATTACTGTACCCATGTAATCCACTTCTAATGTCTTTTAAATATGCATATAAAAACTATTTTAGTGCAGTATTTTACTAATTGATATGTCTGTAATATGGCTTAAATCTTTAAATAAAAACTATGATTAATCAAGCCTTATATCATGTATTTTCACAATAAGGAAAGGTAGTGCAATGATCTATACAATGTATGCTGTAAAAAGGATCCTGCTAAGCATAGTCAATCCACAGAATATTAATTATGTATAATGTTCTGTAGCTAATTTAAAGGGCAGAGTCTCATTGTTAAATGGCTTTTTGCAGAGCTCAAAGTCTGATAAATGAAGAGGACATTAGTTAGGAAAAATGGTACTGTGCAAAATTATAGTTTGTAGCAAGATAATTAGTTCACCACTGTGACTGTTTTATTACAAGGATAATAATGGAAGAAAGTACACTGTACTGCAAAAGGTATTTGCACGTCTGCCTTTGGACACATATTGAGTGACATTCCATTTTTAGAGTTTAATATAATCTGAAGGCTTTCCAAAATGTTTGAGTGTGTATGGGAATTTTTGACCATTCTTCCTAAAGTGTATTTGTGATGTCAGTCACTGATGTTAAACGAAAAGGTCCCTAATTCATCTCAAAGGTGCACGGACAGACAAACAACAAAAACACAAACAAACAGTTTTCTTTAGCTCGCATTCACAGATTAATGCACCTCCCCAGTCACACATAGATTATAAAGTACCTCAAGTACGAGCTTGGTCATAGACTAGCTATATACTATAGCAAAACATCATGACTGTAGCAGGACTACAAGTTTGTTTAGCAAAGAAGTGCATTTTATTTCTCTCCATATACTGTTTCAGTTGATGTGTGCATGCAGCTGGCATTTTTCCTAGTTTATCAAGAGCAGGGCTTTTTTCAAAATGACCCAAAACAGCCTCAAGTTTAAGCAGCAGGCTAACCAAGTGCACCCTAATTAAAAACCAAGGAAAGATCAAATGCTCAGTTTTAGAACTCCCGACTAGGGCCAACAATACCACCACTACTGATTTGCTGAGTATTAGTACTCTGCCATTGAGGTTTGAAAAAATCCAGCACTGAAATTATTATTCCAGGTTGATTACAAATCACATTTTGTGTTATGTCTTTACCTGCTTTAAAGTATTTAAGCAAATGTTTAACAAATATTAATAATTCTCAGTTCCTTATGGAGTTGTGACCATTAGGTTTGCTTTTGCAGGCTGTTTGGACACAGTGGATCTTGCAATGCATGTGGTCAGTCAATTCCAGCCAGTGAAATGGTGATGAGGGCACAGGGCAATGTTTACCACTTAAAGGTGAGTCTAAAATTGAATTAAGACATTTACATTTTGTAAAGTAGGAAAATGTCCTGAAATCATCTGCTTTGGTCTCTTAAGGTTACTTATGCCTTGGTGTGTTATTTTTTAAATAAAACATAACCTTAAAACGGCGGCACGGTGACTTAGTGGTTAGCACGTCGCCTCTCAGCACTAGGGATTCCCGGTTCGAATCCTCATCTGGGTGGAGTTTCCATGTTCTCCCCATGCCCGCGTGGGTTTCCTCCGGGTTCTCTGGTTTCCTCCCACAGTCCAAAAACATGGATCAAGTCAATTGAGTTCTCCCAATTGCCCCATATAATGTGTGTGTGTGAGTGTGTGCCTAGCGATAGATTGGCGCCCTGTCTTGGGTGTATCTGCACAGTGCCCGAAACGTTCTCCCCTGGATGGGCATGGGGAACATCCCCCGCGACCCTAATATATATAGGACAAAGCGGAAGATAATGAATGAATGAATAACCTTAAAACTATTTTTGCAGAAATATGCAAAATCACACATCTTTGATCATTAATTAGGATTGTTGAAAGAATTGTTGAATACATTTGAAATTAGAATAATTATAATACGTGCAAACCAAGGTACCTAAGCCTTCTGAAATAATACATCTGTCAATAATTTTATGGCTGTAAAAACATCTTATTATACAGAAATGCATTATAAAGACCAGTTGCATTGCAGATAGATAACTCGCTGCTAGAAGAGAAAGTGGACTTTTATTAGAATCTGATGAATGTGTACACCCTTTAAAGCCTCAGAGATCAGCCATAAGCTGCTGGAATGCGAGGGGCAGGGACAATCAGTGTTTTAATTCCTGAGTCTGTGAAAGCTTGTCTCCAGTCCTCATTCGTATCCGACCTGTTACACTCATGTAGCCACACATTAAAATAACCGACAATAAAAAATTGCAATATTATTTAGGAACATAACACTTACCAAAAATCCAAAAGTCCTTTTCTATTGCCATCAAAGCTAATGCTGAAAGTCGAGTTGTATTTCTATAAGATAAGGCCTTGATGGCCTGCCACTGGTGTAAACCCATGCCTATAAACCACCAGTGAAAGAGCCTCAATGTATTTTCACACTTGTGTTTTCTCTGTTTTGTACCACTAATTACTGTAGCAGCTCTTGCACATTCTTATGGATTAAATACTATTTTTTTACCTTAATTTTGACATGAATTGCTATTGCATGCCAGACTTTTCTAAACTCAAGCTTTGGTTTAAGAAGTTTGCTTTCTTGTGATCTTAGCAGTTTTATCAGTTTATGCAACTAATTTTGCTGGAAAATAGATCAATTTTAGTGGCGGGCCTCAGGGCCTTCAAGACCTTCTCTGAAAGCCTAAAAATATCTGAATCACAGAGTGATGTTAATCGTATTTTGTCCATGAATACTAATTAAATAATTCTAAATACTTCAATTTCCCTTGATATTATTTTCCTCAGTTGCGCCGCTTCCAGATGTGTATTTTCTTATTAAGCCATTTAACCAATCACATTTCTTTATTAGTGTTTGCCAGGTTTAAAATATTTCTGCCTACTCCTTCAATATGAATTTTAAAGTATTTTATGTCAGCATATTAACGCCGTATGACTGAAGAGTACATTTAATGAGCAGACATTTTTAGCCAATTAAAACTTTAGCATTATCTTCAATGGCAATAGAAGTGGACTTCTTGATTAAACTAAATTAAGTTCCTTTACTGATCTTCCTTTACTGATTATAGTGCTTTAGCAGCTTACCGATGGTGGCCGCATTTTTAGCAGGTCCAGCGAGACTAACTTTGCTTTGCCTAAATGAACTGGTGGAGTGGTGGTCAATGTGCAGTGCTCTGTCACACTCCATATTCAGCATGGGCACCCAAAAACACAGACAGCTTAGAAACTGAATACAGTAGGCTAGCAGAAGGAGCATGGTAAATATAAAAGAGTTGCTCAAAACATGACACAATGCATGTGATCTAATATTTTAGCGTCTGCACTCTAGCGGCCTTAGGTGCACCTACAGTTGGACCAAATTGCACCTGTACCTGAGCCTGTTCACCACAACCGAGGTGCACGCATCAGTGTGCTCCTTCCAATATATGCAGTATAGTCTCAGGCTATTAGCTTGTGCTGGCTATTTGATGGAGATTTCTATTTTGGAGACCTCAAATATGCAGTTCAATAACTGTTCAATAAGATAAGTGAATAATTTTTTAACATCCAATATTTTAGAAAGCTGGGTTTAATTATTCAAGCAGATGGGAACAAAAATGATTTTTAACTATTCTTTTACATATTAGTTCTGAACTGGGTAGTTATATCTAATTTCAGATCTTAAATGTGTTTAGCACCAGTTCTCTAGTCTACTTTTGTTTTTTTATTTGGCAGTGTTTTACTTGCTCCACATGTCAAAACCGCCTTGTGACTGGGGACAGATTCCACTATGTTAATGGGACCATCTTTTGTGAACATGACCCACCTGGAGGAGGCATACTAAACAGTCACCTGACTCTGCAGAATAATACACTTCTGACTAACCAAAAAGTAAGTTGCCTGTTAATTAGTAAATGTACTTTATTTACTGTTTTTTGCAGATTTGGGGTTCTAATAGTATCAGTATTGTAAAATTCTGTCACATATGGTAAGGTTGTATTTGGACACCTGTTTTGTATTTTATGTAACTTCACATGATCTCCAGTTACTGGTACTATAAACTTCAAGTTCAAGTTATTTATTTATTGCGCTTTTTACAATAGTACATAATGGAAATGAAACTACAGCATACCAACCCTCAATGAGCAAGCTGGCGAGACAGGGGCAAGAAAGATCTCCCTGGTGGATTTGTTTTTTTAAGGAAGAAGCCTTGTGAGAACCAAGACTGAGTGGGGGACTTATCTTCCTTGAGAGCCCTGGCCGAGCCACATGAACAGTGCAGGACACCCATGTACAGTGATCAAGTGTCCATTTTCCTAAATTACAAAAACTATATCATTTCAGTGAGGCCAACCTGCTATTCCTGCAGAAAATCCAGGTTCTGTCCAGTAACTGTCATTGCTGTAGTTCTCTGGCAGTGTTATGAATGAGGAGCTGGTGATACCGCCAAGGAAAGCGGAAAAGAAAAGCAGTTATAGCTAATAAAGCATAGTATTTAAGTAGTATAGGGAGATCTCACTGAAAAAAACTAAATTAATCAGAGCACTCTTTGTTAACGTGAACTTATTATTAATAATATTTTTTTTTATTAATTAAAAAATAAACATTTTTTTATTAATTATTAATAAACATTTATTTGATCTCATGTTTTTCTGTTTAATGGAATAATTTTGGCATAAACACATTCAAAAATAGAAGTTTGTGCAGTATCTAGTCTACAAAATGCCACCAAACATATTCATCATAAGCTTTTTTTTTTCTTTTAGGTGTGCTGAAAGGACTGGGAAGTCAACAAGCACAGAGTGCCTTTTTCTTGTTTTTTTTTCTTCATCCCTTTTTTTCTCCCATTACTCATAGGTTCTTAAATTGTGAAACGCCCATGTACATTGGAGATGTGTTCTGTGGATCAACCTTGCAACGAATTTGCTACAAAACCAGGTTTTTAGGGTATGTGTCTGAGCCACTTGCTGTCCTATACACCAGATAATGTATATCACAGGGTATTATGGTTAATAGTAGCAATGTTGTGGCATTAACTGACAACTAATTGCAAAGCCAACTGATTGAAAATTCACTTTCAAAGGGATTTTTGACATAAGATGCTGGAGATGTGTTAAGCAAATCTTTCAACTTTGAAGTGGAGTGAACAGTGTTGTATCCAAACATGTATGAAGCAGAAAGTCGTGTATCTAAAGACTGACTTGATATTTTGTGGATTGTACTTTTATTTTAAATTTAAATATGGTTGTTAAAAACCTATGGTTGTTACTTAATGTTTTGTTGTTGAAATAAGTAATTTAACAATGTCCTATGTAAACAGTTGGGATTGTAATTCTTAACATGTTTTGTTGTTTTATTCTCACCAGCTACATTTGGTGTTCCTAAGCATTGTAAATGCTATATCTGTATAGTTAAATAGTACTTATTAAAAACTCTTGAATTTTTTTTGGCTTGTGGAATATGTTTCAGTGCCAGTGTGAACATTTTGTGAGAATGGTAGCCTGACTTTGAATATTATGGTTGATTACCCTCAGGAATAGAATTTAAACACTCAAGCTTCAGTTATTGGAGAAAGCAATTATGTCTGATGTGCTCCAGGCATGGATTTCGCTCCTTTTTTCTTTCCACCTAATTTGACTTTAATCTGATGCTTGCTAAAGAGACCACTCTCTCCTGAAGCACTGTTAAGTGTGCTCCACCTGCTAATAATATACAGTGGGATATAACCGACCGTACGCCGCTGAGTTTCTTGATCTTATCCTGCACCTCCATCTACTCCGCACCTCAGCTACCCACCGGGCTGGCAACCAGCTCGACCTCATCATGGCGCGCTCATGTTTCTCTTAGGACATGCACATCACTCCACTTCATGAATCAGACCACTTTTTCATACAGTTCTCTGTCTCTCTTCCACCACCTCCCATGATCATCAGTAAAACATCTCAGGTACATCACAATCATAGCTCTCTCTCTAACACACTCTTTGCTGACTTGGTTACAGATGCCCTTCCTAGCAACAGTAACTTCTTATCCCTTGATACTAACACTGCATCAAGCACATTCTGCTCCACCTTGGCTTCATGTCTTGACCAGGTCTGTCCAAAATCCACCAGGAAAACCCCCAGTTCTCCATCCAGTCCCTGGCTCACAGAGAAGCTTCGGAAGCAACGTACTTCTCTTTGATCCGCCGAAAGAAAATGGCGTAAGTCTGGTCTGTCTTCATATTTAGAAACATACCAGTCCTCAGTTGCCATTTCCTCAAAGGATGTAACTGCTGCTAAATCCTTGTTCTTCCAGTCCAAGGTAACATGCATCTCAGATGCCCGCACCTTATTCAGTACCTTCAACTCAATACTAACTCCTCCCTCTCCCCCTCCCAACACCTCTCTGTCAGCTGATGTCTTTACAACCTTTTTTACAGAAAAGATCGAGGGCATCAGCAAACTCTTTCATACTCACCATTTCCACAACACTACAGCTCACACATCCAGCCATCCAACCTTCTCCTCCTTCTCCCCTGACGCAGAATCTGACCTCTGTAAAATTCTTCTTGCCAGCAACCCGCTTGATTCCATCCCATCCCACCTTCTTCAATCCATCGCCTCCTCCATAACACCAGCACTCACAACTCCTCTCTTACGTCTGGTACTTTTCCAAATTGTTTCAAACAGGCTATAATCAAACCCCTACTCAAAAAGCCTACGCTCGACCCAAATTTGGTCGAGAGCTACAGACCTGTTTCTCTTTTACCTTTCCTGTCTAAAACACTTGAACGGGTTGTATCCACACAGGTCTCCAAATTTCTTAATCAGAATAATCTCCTTGATCCCAATCAGTCCGGTTTTAGATGTGGTCACTCCACGGAGACAGCATTGCTCTCTGTGATTGACTCCCTTAAATCTGCCAAAGCCAAATCTCAATTCTCTGTCCTCATTCTGCTAGACCTTTCTGCAGCTTTTGATGCAGTAAATTATCAGATTCTACTGTCCAATCTATCTGAATTAGGCTTTTCTGATATGACACTTGAATGGTTTCGATCCTATCTCACAGGAAGGACCTTCAAAGTGTCATGGAATGGGGAGATCTCTAACTCTCACCAAGTACGCACTGGTGTGCCTCAGGGCTCTGTACTTGGTCCTCTCCTCTTCTCACTATACATGACATCACTGAGCACAGTCATCTAGGCACATGGTTTCTCTTACCACTGCTATGCTGATGACGCTCAGCTTCATCTGTCTTTTGCCTCTGATGACACCACCATCTCAAATAGGATATCTGCCTGCCTCGCCGACATATCTGTTTGGATGAAGGCCCGTCATCTCAAATTAAATAAAAAAAAAAACAGCTTCTCATTATCCCAGCTAAACCCTCGATCCATCACGACCTGACCTTCCAAATTGACGGCTCCACAATCTCCCCAACCGATTCGGTCCGGAACCTTGGTTTCACAATACACTCCCACCTTAAACTCTCTGATCATGTTATCAAAACTGCCTGTTCCTGCAGATTCCTTCTTTACAACATAAGTAAGATCAGACATTTCTTGACTGAACATGCTACTTAACTGCTTGTTCAAGCCCTAGTCCTATCCCGGCTTGGTTATTTTAATGCACTACTTGCCGGTATCCCAGCTTCCACAATCAGACCTCTTCAACTAATTCAAAACTCTGCAGCCCGACTTGTGTTTAACCAGCCCAAGCAAACTCATGTCACTCCATTACTCATTTCCCTCCACTGGCTCCCTGTAGCTGCTCGCATTCAGTACAAGTCACTGACTGGCCTACAGAACCATTTCTGGATCTTCCCCACGCCACCATTTTGCAGTGGCGTTCACCACTGCAAAATGGTGGAACGATCTTCCCAACTCTGTCCGTAAGGCAGTATCACTAAGCAGTTTTAAGAAACTACTGAAGACGCAGCTCTTAAACAAAAACCCTTTGTAAAAAAAAATAATAATAAATTAAAAAAAAGGCGCAGCATCAAATAACAATCAGGTTTGATGAATTTACAGTATAGTTGGTTTTCTCCATGGCTTCTGACTTGTGGTGTTCTCATTTGTAAGTCACTTTGGATAAAAGCGTCTGCTAAATGACTAAATCTAAATGTAATATAATAAGTGCTGAATAATTTCTCAGTAAACATGTTTTTGATGGGGCTACTGACATAAAATGTTCACAAATGTTGGTAACAACCCAAGTAATCCATACATACATCCATCCATTATCTGCCTCTACTAGGGTCTAACATGGGAAATGTATTTGTCACTGGCGTAATAAAGGAATTCATGAAACTCCTGGATACATGCAGCTACAGTTTATTAGAAATGATCTGAATATACTCTCCGGAGTGAGACTGCAGTACAACACAAAAAACAAAAGTGCTGAATCATCGTATCCCGCAATAAAAACAAAGAAAACTAAGAAAAACAACACAAAAGAAAAAAGCACAAACTGCATAGCCTGCAATGAAGTCGATCGCCAATGCAGTAAACTTCCCGGACAGGTGGATAAGTGCAGCGGTTAATCCTGAAGAGGAAACATAAACAAGGAAAGGTAAGCATGAACCAACGCAAGGACATAAACTGCAAACAGCACTTAGGAAAGGAAAAGGAAAAAGCCAATCACAGTAACAAGGAGCAGGTGGTTGACAGCGAACATTCATGGAACATTCATAATGAAATTTATTGTGCATACAGTGAGTACGGAAAGTATTCAAACCCTTTTAAATGTTTCACTCATTGTTTCATTGCAGCCATTTGCTAACATCAAAAAAGTACATTTTATTTCTGAGTAATCTATACTCAGTACCCCGTTTTGACAGAAAAAATGAAATGTAGAAATTTTTGCAAATTTAATCTAATTATTCATTCATTCATTTTCTCCTGCTTTATCCTCTATTAGGGTCGCGGTGGGGTTCCCCATGCCCATCCTGGGGAGAACGTCTCGGACGCTGGGCAGATAGACCCAGGACAAGGCGCCAATCCATCGCTGGGCTTAATCTAATTAGACATCATGATTATTACACAAGTCTCAGGACATCACAATAAAAGTCCTTTCTAAAAAGTGTACTTTACTTTTACTGTGTTGGGTAGCGTGTTTTGTAAGGTCAAAAAAACAGTATTTGACCATGACCACTATTTGAGTCACACAGTGTAACACATCTTCATAGAGTGTTGATACTTAGGAGCCATATGCCTTAGAATGTGAGCATATTCCTCAAGTGGGCCCAGATGAAGATGAGCTGCAGTCAGGTGAGGATGACGAGCTGCAGTCAGGTCGAGACCCTGATGAGGACGATGTGCTGCAGTCAGGTGAAGACCCCGATGAGGATGACAAACTTTAGTCAGGTGCAGACTGTGATGAGGAAGACCTGCTACAGTAAGGTGGAGATCCCCGATGAAAAAAACGAACTTCAGTCAGGTGGAATCCCCAAACAGCATGATGCCGTAAGCTGCAGTAAGGTGGGGACCCTGATGAGGATGACGAGCTGTAGTCAGGTGAGCACAACAAGCTTCAGTGAAACGGAGACACCAGTCAGGTGGAGACCCCATTGAGAATGACAAACATTTGTCAGGACCCCAATGCGAACAATGAGCTACAGTGAGGTGGAGACTCAGATGAAGATGACAGAGTTGCAGTCAGGTAGAAACTTTGATGTGGAAAACAACTGCAGTAAGGATGAGACCCTGATGAGAATAACAAGCTGCAGTCAGATGAAGACCCTGATGAGGACAACAGACTGAAGTGAGACGGAGACCCCGCTGAACACGACGAGCTGCAGTCAGGTCCCGACCCCGATAAGGACAACGAGCTGCAGTCAGACGGAGACCCCGATGAGGACAACAAGCTGCAGTGAGACGGAGACCTTGATGAGGACGACAAACTTTAATGAGGTGGAGACCCCAATGAGGATGACGAGCTGCCGTCAGAAGGAGGGCCCGATGAGGATGATGAACTTCATTCAGGTGGAGACCCAGATGAATATGACGGAGTTGCAATCAGGTAGAAACTTTGATGTGGACGAACAACTGCAGTAAGGTTGGGACCCTGATGACAATGATAAGATGCAACCAGGTGGAGACCACGATAAGGCCAATGAGCTACAGTCAGACTGAGACCTCGAAGAGGCCAACAAGCTACAGTTAGACAGAGACACTGATATGGACAACAAACTTTAGTCAAGTGACTACCCCAATAAGGATGACGAGCTGCAGTCAGGTGGAGAATTCAATTAGGAAGACGCGGTTCAGTCAGGTGGAGATCGCGATGATGACAAACTTCAGTCAGGTGGAGACCCCAATGAGGATAACCAACGTCAGTCAGATGGAGACCCCGATAAGGACGACAAGCTGTAGTCAGGTGGAGACCTCAATGCAAATAATGCGCTGCAATCAGGTAAAGACTCAGATAAATATGACCAACTGCAATCAGGTAGAATCTTTGATGTGGACGACCAACTGCAGTAAGGTGGAGACCCCCGATGAGGATGGCAAGATGCAGTCAGATGGAGACCCTGATACGGATGACGAGCTGCAGTCAGGAGGAGACCCCAATGCAATTAATGCACTGCAGTCAGGGAAAGACTCAGATAAAGATGACAAGCTGCAGTCAGGTAGAAACATTGATGTGGACGACCAACTGCAGTAAGCTGGATACCCTGATGAGGATGACAAGATGCAGTCAAGTGGAGACCCTGATGCGAATGACAAGCTGCATTCAGCTGGGGAACCTGATGAGGACAATGAGCTTCAGTTAGGAGGAGACCCGGTGAGAGCGGCAAACCAGTCAGGTGGAGACCCCGATGTATATAAAGTGATAAAGTGATTTATTTTGCCTACTGTGCATACACACAGAGGAATTTGTCCTCCACATTTATCCCATCAGTGCAGTAAAACACACACATATGTATACAGTACATACTGGTGAAGTGAGCACATGTGCCCGGAGCAGTGGGCAGCCTTGAATACAGCGCCCGGGGAGCAATTCAGTTTATGTGCCTTGCCCAAGGGAACTTCAGCCATGGTACTTGGTGGGATTGGGAACCGAACCAGGGACCTTCAGGTCACAAGGCTGGTTCCTTAACCACAAGCCTATGACAGTTGGAGACCCCGATGCAAATGACAAACTTCAGTCAGGTGGAGGATGATGTGGACAACAGGCTACAGGTGGAAATCGCGATGAAGATGACGAACTTCAGTCCGATGGAGAGCCCAATAAGGACGACAAGCTGCAGTCAGGTGGAGACCCCAAAGCGAACAATGCACTGCAGTCAGTTAAAGATTCAGATAAAGATGGCCAACTGCAGTATGATGGAGACTCCGATGAGGATGACAAGCTTCAGCCAGTTAGAGACCCCGATGAAAAAGACAACTTCAGTCAGGTGGAGACTGCGATGTGGACTATATGCTTTAGTCAACTGGAGACTTCGATGTAGGCAACCATCTTTGAGGTAAAGATGGATGGATGTGACAGTCCTGGTCTGGAGCCGGGTTTGATGTGCTGCCAAAATGCCTTATGGGGAGATAATCATTTAATTCAATTTAACAGCTCTGGTGAACATAACTACAGTCAGCCTGCCAATTGCACTCTCCCTAAAAACCTGTAACATCCGTGACATTGTGATGTGAGACACATCTGCACAGGACTTTCATTGTGTCCAGCCTAAAACACACCTATCTAATGCTCTGGTGAACATAACTACAGTCAGCCTGCCAATTGCACTCTCCCTAAAAACCTGTAACATCCGTGACATTGTGATGTGAGACACATCTGCACAGGACTTTCATTGTGTCCAGCCTAAAACACACCCAGATCTAATGGTAATAATAATAATAATAATAATAATAATAATAATAATAGAAATAACTTATAGTAATAGAAAAAACTTTTAGGTGCAGTGACTATATAATACTACACTCTTTTCTGGGAATAGTTGACCATGGCGTGGGCAATTAGGACCAAACGACTCTCTAAACAGAGGACATTGGTCGGTAATTAACTTACTTGCTGAAGGTATTACAAATGGTTGATTGGCAACCTTTTTGTGTAACAGCACGGTGGTTAAATATGTGGGCATGCAAACTGAGAAAAACTTTTATTTCATTTTAACAAATAATTAAATTAAATTAAAGCAATATATATTACCCCCGGGTACCTGCACATCTTACATTCTAGCTCTCTCTACAGTGATTTTAATCTACTTTTAAAGATTATTAGTGATTCATAATCCAGACAGTAACAAAAAAGGCTATTTCAAAGGTAAGAATCCTTGTAGGAAAACAGGCTGTCATTTAAATAATTCTAGGGAACCTGCGACTTTGCAATGGAGATCATGTGTTAAGCTGTACAATTAAATGAGTTCATTCTGGAGACTGTTGTCATGCATACTCACACACCCACTGTTTCTCCTACCTCACATCCACACACACCCACTTCTACACTACTACTTCAGCAGCCACCAATCACCGTTCACCCTCTCTGGATTATTAGTTTCAGGTGCGCCTCATTAGCGGCAGCCACTATTTAAGTCGGCGTCCTGGATCCAACAGTGCAGAGGTTTTTGGTTAGGTTCCTGCTATATTGGTTTTGTCGTACTCGTTGCTCGCTTCTGTGCCTGAGCGATCCGGTTTTGCCCATTGGTCTCCTCTAGGATGTGAAACCTGGGAACACGTGAGAGACTTCGGAACTCCGACTCCTGCGTGCCCGCCTCGCCGCGTTCCTCACCGTCTCCTCTTCAGTTCTCAAGGGGATTCCGCAGACCGGTGATGTCATTGCCTTACGTCAAGTGACTGTGTTCTCGTTTTGGGGCTATACCTCATACTCAGTATTGACGGCAATAAAGACTGTTTGTTTTGTTTTGAACATTCACGCTTCCTTCGATTCCTCCGGTAGCATGACAACTGTGGAGACTGTTGATGTGATATTATGTATGCAAGATAATAATAATAATAATAATAATAGTAATAATAATAGTAATAATAATAATAATAATAATACATTTTATTTATAATGCACTTTACATTTCAAGGTAACCGAAAAGTAACACTTGCACACTTTAAACATACTAAAAATCAATGGCTGGCTGTCAGGATTTCAATGCCTTCTCTGAAGGCCTAAAAATATCTGAATTACAGACTGATGTTAATTATATTTCTTCCATGAATATTAATTAAATGCTTCTTTTCATAACGTTTCTCTAGTTGCGCCAATGAGTGTTTTCTAATTAAAGCATTTAACCAATCACATTTCAGCATCATTGGTTGCCAATGTAAAATCATTTGCCTTATAAAGGGCACACAAATTTATCAGCTAGAGCTGCATTAGGTGCGTTAATTACCTCTAATCAAAGTTGGCTCCAAAGCAGATGGCTCCATGTGTCGCACAAGTTATATCTGCAATGCAATGACTTTTTACATTGCATTTCTGCATAATAAGATGTTTTTATAGGCATAAAATAGTTATTCACAGATGGATTAATTCAGAGGGAGCATTACTGAAGGCCTGGGTGTGAAATGCATGGTTTATATAGGTTAGAAGACAGATATCTGTCCGAATATGCCAGAATTTCCACAAAAAATTGCCCTTTATTGTGTCAATAGAAATAATAAATATTTTATAAATCTTTATTTAATTATACATAACTACAGTATTAACTGATTAATTTTAAACAGTTAGCAAGATTAAACCAAAATAAATGTTATTGTGAGTTGATGAGAATAGAAGACAGAATTGAAATAAAACTGAAAATGCTGAATAATTTGTACTGGACAATGATGTTTTTAATTATGCTGTTACCTTTTTGTAGTTGTAGTTATTTTTTTCGACAGCTTTTCACCAAAGACCATTGACATTTTTCAGGTTTTATTCAGTTTCAAGTATTGAAAGCAAATGTAGCTTGTAAATGTAACCAGGAAGAGTAAAAGAAAAGTAATAAAACAGTGCAAAACAGCACATGTCTGTGTCCTTCTTACAAAAACAGAAAACAACAGCATGGAGTGAAACACTCTTTGTAAGTGCAGCAAACATTGATTGGATGGATGTTCTATTATTTCAGCAGTCTGTAAACGGGACTATTTAAAAGTTATTTAAAAGTTAAAATAAAGCAATGTGGCCATACTATGTTTTTAAGGGGGAAAAATTGTTTGTTTTACATTTTTTAATGTAAGTTTTCTTATTTTTATAGTTTTATTATAAATAATTAGGGGCACTTCATGCTTCAAATGTAGTCCTTGTTAATCGAGTCATAATGTGATTATGTTTCACTTGGCAAGAAGATATTTAACTCTAATGTGGTAAGTAGCTTCTTACAACCATGTGGAAAGACATATCCTGGGCTCGAGGAAAAGATCTGTGCCCGCGTGCAGGTTAGTCCCCTGCTTCTCTGTGGTGTGCTGCTAATGTTACACTAATGCGTCACTGAAAGTCCAACTGCTGAATTTAAATACCCTGACAAATTTCAGGCTGCAGACCAGAAAGCAGGTTTTCAAATGAATTCTGTACTAAAACAGCACGTAATAATAATTATTCATTATGTGCCAGATGGCGTCGGGTTGTGCCGTATATTCAAGTATTCCAATATTCAAGTGTTTTATTTGTCATTCCAACAAAATGAAGTACTGTACAGTGTATGTGGAATGAGACAGCATTCTCCAGGAACAAGGTGCTACACATAACAGTTACTACACAACCAACATAAAGTGCACGTGTGCAAACACAAAGATCACAATAAATACAGGACAATACACAGTACAATAAACATTCAAGTAATAGGGAGGGAACATTGCGACAGACAGTACTGTAACGGTCTGATGACCGGGCTGGTTGGATCCGCTACTCGGAGACAAATTCAGACTGGAAGCGAAGATGAGATGCAAAAAAACAGGGTTTATTTCCAGACACCCAGGGCAACAGTAGTGGGAACAACGACACAATACGATGAAATGGCGTAGTGACATGGAGATGCGGCGTATGGCAAAGCCTGACGTCAGCCGGCGTCATGTCCCAATACGGTGTGACTGGCATGAAGGGAGCTTGAGCGAGTTAGTGGCAGCAGACGGTGAGCTGCACACACATAGAACACAGCACAGACGAGAACGTGTACACACAAAGCAAAACAAGGCAGGGCAAGGCGAGGCAGTGAAGGGAGCTAGTGTAGTCGGGCGTAGCAAGGGCTTAGCACAAGACTAACTGTCGGGGACGGAAGGGAGTGCGGGAATTAAATAGGGAATCGTGATTAAACCCAGATGCGCATGATTATGGGGGCGTGGACACCCAGACCAACCCACACCATGTGACAATAACATAACACTACCCCCCTCCCCCAACGGGTGACTCCCGGCACCCTAAACGGCTTGTCCGGGAACCGTCGGTGGAAATCAGCGATGAGGGAGGGGTCCAGAATAGCAGCCCGAGGCACCCAGGAGCGCTCCTTTGGGCCATACCCCTTCCAGTCAACCAGGAACTGGACTCCTCTGCCACGACATCGGGAGTCCAGTAGACGACGGACCGTGTAGGCCAGTTGGTCGTCGATGGGATGACGGGCTTGACCTGGGAGACATGGAAGGTGGGGTGGATGCGCATGTGTCGAGGCAGGTGGAGGTGGACAGCTGCTGGGTTGATGACCCTGGTGATGGGGAAGGGTCCTATGAAGCGGGGGCTTAGTTTCTTTGATTCAGTCTTTAGGGGAATGTTCCTTGTGGACAGCCAGACTAGTTGACCCACCTTGTAGACAGGGGCCACGCGGTGGCGACCGTTGGCTGAGAGGGCGGACGTGGCTTGGACTTGGCGGAGTGCTATGAGGGTGTTTTTCCATGTGCGCTGGCAGCGGCGAATATGCTAGCTGACTGATGGGACACTGATCTCCGCTTGCTCTTCTGGGAATAGTGGGGGTTGGTAGCCCAGTGCTACCTCAAAAGGAGACCTACCAGTGGCGAAACTGCGGGTCCACGCCCCCATAATCAGGCTAGATGGTGTTAATTGCGTATTCCACCCAGGCTAGATGGTCACTCCAGCGCTCTGGGTGCTGGGCGGAAACACAGCGCAGGGTGGTCTCCACCACTTGGTTAGCTCTCTCCGCCTGGCCATTGGACTGGGGGTGGCCACCTGAGGTCAGGGAAATGCTGGTACCAAAAAAACTGTGAAAGGCTCTCCATACCTGGGAGATGAACTGGGGTCCCCGGTCCGAGATGATGTCCACGAGAATGCCGAAGACCCTGAAGATGTACTCGAAACATAACTTGGCAGTCTCTAGAGCAGAGGGGAGCTTGGACAATGCTATTAGATGTACTGATTTCGAGAACCGATCCACGATGGTAGCGATGACGGTATTACCTCTGGAGTTCGGCAGACCCGTGACGAAATCCAGGGCGACGTGTGACCAGGGACGCTCAGGTATGGAAAGAGGCAGGAGCAGGACCTCCCAGGAGACACCTGCAACGAGACACTGGGGAGACAGGATAAAGTCATTCTCGGAGGTTATCACGGGAAGAGCTGTGATAGCGCGTCTGGCTTGGTGTTCTGGGTTCCAGGTCGGTAGGACAAAGTGAAATTGAACCGACCAAAGAACAAGGCCCAACGTGCCTGACGGGAATTCAGTCTCTTGGCAGACTGTATGTGGGCCAGGTTCTTGTGGTTGGTCTAAACCACAAACGGCTGCTCAGCCCCTTCCAGCCAGTGGCGCCACTCCTCCAGTGCGAGCTTGACCGCCAGCAGCTCACGGTTTCCCACGTCATAGTTCCTCTCGGCCGCTGAGAGTTTCCTTGAGAAGAAGGCACAGGGGTGAAGGCGACCCTCCTCCGACTTCTGGGAGAGGACGGCCCCCACTCCAGCGCCCGACACGTCGACTTCCAATACGAACTGTTTGGTGGGGTCTGGCTGTATTAAAATGGGGGCAGAGGTGAAGCAGGTCTTGAGGTAGTCCATGATGTGCTGGGCCTCCTGAGTCCAGCGGAACTTCTATTTCGTGGAAGTAAGGGACGTGAGTGGTGAGGTGATGCTGCTATAATTCTTAATGAAGCGCCTGTAGAAATTGGCGAAGCCCAGGAATCTCTGCAGCTCGGTCCTGGTGGTGGGAGTGAGCCAGTCGGTGATGGCTCGGATCTTCTCGGGGTCGGGTCGAACAGCCCCTGGAGACAGGATGAACCCCAGGAAGGACACCGACTCCTGAAGGAAGCAGCACTTCTCAGCTTTTGCAAACAGTCTGTTCTGCAGGCGGCGGTTCAGGACGAGACGGACGTGTCGGACGTGCTCATTGGTGGACTTGGAGAAAATCAGGATATCATCCAGGTAGACAAAGATGAAACGATCCAGGAAGTCCTGCAACACATCATTCACCAGAGCTTGGAACACGGCCGGGGCGTTCTTGAGGCCGAAAGGGACAACACGGTATTCATAGTGGCCGCTCGGGGTGTTGAACGCCATCTTCCATTCGTCCCCTTCCTTTATGCGGACCAGGTGGTAGGCGTTCTGCAGGTCCAGCTTGGTGAAGATGGTTGCTCCCTGCAAAGACTCAAATGTTCCTGGGGAACGCTGTCTCGTTCCACATATATTGCACTGTGCTTTATATTGTGGAATGACCAATAAAAAATACTTGACTTGAAATATGAGGGTATTAGTGGCAGAGGGTATTTGTAGGGAACTGTGATGGTGTTTAGGACCCGGGCATTGACCCAGTCGATGTGGGGGTTGTGTTTGCGCAGCCAAGGGTAACCCAAAATGACCGGGGCTTCAGGAGACTGAAAACGGCGAAGCAGATACTTTCCTGGTGGTTTCCCTCCAATGTCAAACGGACGGGCGAGGGAACCGTCCTTCCGAGGTGCGGTGAGTGATGGGGGAGAGTTGCCTGACATCCAACGCCAACGTATGGAGAGGGGAAGCTAGTGGAGAGATCACAATGCCATACAGGTTAGCAAAGTCAACATCTATCAGATTCTCCTCTGCCCCAGAATCTACTAGAACGTTGACGGTGACTCTCCTTTCCTGGAGGGAAAATACTGCAGGGAGGCTGGGAGTCGATGCAGGGAGTCGATGGACTTGGGGTTTTAGAGTAGAACTCCAAGTCCTACTGCCGAGTCAACTCTTTTTGGCGGACCGGGCACCCCCTCGCCTAATGATTATTTCCGCCACAATAAAAACAAAGTCCCTGGTCCCTGCGTGTGCTGCGGACCTCAGTCGCTAGCGTGGTACGGCCCAGCTGCATAGGTTCGGGTCCAGCCGACTGTTATGGCAGGGGAGTGGCCAACGGGAGAGCTGGCGGTAATCTTGACGGGGTGATGGTGCGGACATGGTCCCGGGATTGATGCTCGCGGCGTCGCTCATTAAAACGTTCGTCTATGCGTATGGCAAGGTTGACGAGTTCCTGGAGGGTGTCAGGTCTGTCGTGCATTGCTAACTCATCACGCATCCGCTCGTTCAGGGCGTGACAAAACACGCCGCGGAGCGAGCGCTCACACCAGCCCGACTCCGCGGCGAGAGTCTGGAACTCGACGACGAACTCCGATACTGAGCGTGTCCCCTGTTGCACCGAGAGCAGTTGAGAGTCAATATCATCAGCATAGTCCGGACGATCAAAGATGGAGCGGAAGCGTTCTAAAAATGAGGTGTACGTGGTGCCAATTGGCGAGATGGATCCCTGCGCCGCTTCTCCCCAATTCAGCGCACGACGGCACAGCAGCCCGAAGACAAACACGATCTTGTGCGCGTCAGTGGGGAAGCATGAGGGGCGGATGTTAAAATATAGTTCGCACTGGAACAGGAATCCCTTACACCTCTGTAGATCCCAATCGTACAGTTCCGGGCGGACCGCGGCTCCGTTGGGGCGCATGGAAAACGTGGACGTAGAATTCGATACCTGGTTAGTGGATGATATCGCCGGTGCGGGAGCAGTGGTCAAAGCAGGCAGTGAGGTGAAGGCCGTCTGTACCTGTAGCTCCAGTTTGCTGACCAAATCCGCCAGTCCCTCCTGGCGGCTGTAGAGCAGATCGAGGCGTGGATCAGGCGGTTGTCCAGCAGATGGTGATGACGCTGGCTCCGCTCTAGCGCTGAGTCGCTCCAAGGGATCCATGTTGGCCAGTTAGTAATGTAACGGTCTGATGACCGGGCGGGGTGGATCCGCTACTCGGAGACGAATTCATACTGGAAGCGAAGATGAAATGCAAAAAAACAGGGTTTATTTCCAGACACACAGGGCAACAGTACTGGGAACAACGACACACTGGAGGTAACATGAGGAAGTGGCGTAGTGACGTGGAGACGCAGTGTATGGCAAAGCCTGACGTCAGCTGGCGTCGTGTCCCAATCCGGTGTGACTGGCGTGAAGGGAGCTTGAGGGAGGTAGTGGCGGCAGACGGTGAGCTGCACACACATAGAACACAGCAAAGACGAGAACGTGTACACACAAAGCGAGGCCAAACAAGGCAGGGCAAGGAGGTGAGGCAGTGAAGGGAGCTAGTGTAGTCGGGCGTAGCAAGGGCTTAGCACAAGACTAACTGGCAGGGAAGGAAGGGAGTGCCGGACTTATATGGTTATGGGGGCGTGGACACCCAAACCAACCCACACCACGTGACAATAACATAGCAAGTACATAGTAAACACTTGTTTAGCAGCAGTTATTTATAAATGTGCAAAAAGTGTGTGCAAGATGTTAGCAGTGGATTTGTTCATATTTGGTTTTGTATTGTTCAGGAGTCTGATGGCCTGGGGAAAGAAACTGCGCAGGCCTGGATGCTCTGGTTTCCAGAAGGCAGGAGTCCAAATAGTGTGTGTGAGGGGTGTGGTCATCCACAATGCTGGTTGCCTTGCAGCGTGTGGTGTAAATGTCCGTGAAGGAGGGGAGAGAGACGCCAATGATCTTTTCAGCTGTCTTCACTACCAGCTGCAGGGACTTGCAGTCCGATGCGGTGCAGTTCCCGAACCACGCAGTGATGCAGCTACTTGGAATACTCTTGATGGTTCCTCTGTAGAATGTGGTGAGAATGGGAGATTGGAGATATGCCTTCCTCAGCCTTTGTAAGAAGTAGTATATTATTAAGTAATACTCTAAACAGGAACCAAAAATTTAAAAAACATATACAAATGGGAATTGTAAGCAAGATTTATTTACTGTACAACATACATGTTTATAAATCGCTACATAAGTAACAAGTGTTATTCGCATGCCAGCGTTGGGTGCACCGAATACACACTGCTTCTGCCAAACATTTTTGGGAAATTGATTGCCAAGTTCTGTAAAACAAAGTTAAAATGTGAACACTTCAAATACATGAAGCCAGTGTGAAAATATAATATACAAATTCCTTCATGGAGCATGTTGCTCCATACTTCTGCCAACTGCGCTTTGACCTAACACTATATATATATACAGTGGTGTGAAAAAGTGTTTTCCCCCTTCCTCATTTCCTGTTTTTTTGCATGTTTGTCACACTTAAGTGTTTCGGAACATCAAACCAATTTTTGTTGGTCCTTGCATACACCTCTTGGTGCTACTTGGACACATCATCAGTGATGAACCCGAGGTCATGGGGTGTTTCGGGTCTTTGATCATCAAACACCCTACCTCGGGCGACCCAGTCATGGGTGATCAGCCCCCGACTTGTGTCCAAGTGGCCCACTACTCCACGGATCCCCCCTCCGGATCCATAGCCATTTTGAGGCTTTCTCCGCAGCCTCTATGATGTTCCTGATGGCTCGTTTGCACAGCTGACCTTTTACTCCAAGGACTTTTAGGGTACGGGGTAGTGACTGGCCAACAAAACCCCGACACCCTACCTCAACTGGTTCACATCGGGCTTTCCAGCCTTTACTCCTGCACTCCGTCACCAGCTCAGCATACTTAGCTCTCTTTCGTTCATTTGCCTCCTCTATTCTGTCTTCCCAGAGGACAGTAAGTTCGACCAGCACCACTTGCTTTGTAGACTCTGATATTAGTAACATGTCTGGTCGAAGTGCAGAGGCTACGATGTACTCTGGGAACTTGAGCTGTCTTCCCAGGTCGACTTGGAGCTTCCAGTCCCGGGCAGTGGTGAGAAGCCCTCCAGAGGAACCTGACTGATGTTGTGCCCTCTCTCCCGCTCTGACAAACGTGATGGTGTGTTTGGGAGTATGTTGGTACCTGCAGTTAGAGATTGCTGAGCTGAGCGTATCTGCCAGCGCCCTGAGGACCTGGTCATGACGCCAGCGATACCGCCCCTCCCCCAAGGCCTTTGGGCAGCAACTGAGGATGTGCTCGAGGGTGGCTCTTTTCTGGCACAGCTGACATGCCGCAGTGTCTGCTAAGCCCCAGCACTTCAAGTTGGTTGGACTAGGGAGCACGTCATACACGGACTGAATAAGGAACTTAATGTGCAGGGGTTCGAGTCTCCAGAGCTCCGGCCAGGTGACTTTACGCTGCTCAGCGTGCTCCCACCTTGTCCAGGCACCTTGCTGGTGCATAGCTACCATCTTGACTCGCCGATCTTCCTCTACCTCTGCCCTTATCTCGTCCTGTACCATTTGCCGCTTCTCCCTTCCTCTGACTTTGTCATAACGGGGCTTAGAAAAGCAGCCAAGACCGGCGCGGCCCACTGCAATATTGCCTACCAAGATGTTGTGCTGTAGCCTTGCCTCTGCTCTGTCAACAGCTTCCTGAGCCTTCCACTTCCTCCCAGTTTTCACTCGAATTCCTGCTGTAGCAACTTTTCTGTCTGAGGAATCCCGGTACATCATGAGCTCCCTAGTGCGTGTAACCTTGAATTCCTCTGATAGGCCACTAAATGGAAGCTGCAGCATGGTGGAATGGCCGTACAGAGCGATGCTGCTAAGGGATCGAGGAAGCCCAAGCCACCTACGGAGAAACTGGCTGATGTTGCGTTCTAGCATCTCCACCGTTGATATGGGCACCTCGTAGACAAGCAGGGGCCAAAGGAGTCTTGGCAGAACTCCGTGCTGGTACATTCAGGCTTTGAATTTTCCTGGTAGCCCCGACTTATCTATTGCTGTGAGCCAAGATGTCAGTTCTACCTTGGTTTTCTGGAGTACCTCTGAGTCCCTCATGGAGCTGTTGAAAACCTTGCCCAGGCTCTTGACCGGTTTTTCTGTCACCGTTGGAATTGGGGTCTCTCCTATGGCGAAGCGGTACTGGTCGGCCACTCTGCCTTTCTTCAGGACCAGAGACCTAGACTTGGCGGGCTTGAAGCTCATTCTCGCCCATGAGATGAGCCGCTCCAGCCCCTGAAGTAGCCATCTGCAGCCAGGAACAGAGGTTGCCGTCACCGTTAGGTCGTCCATAAATGCTCTTATGGGGGGCTGCCGAGTGCCAGATCTTGAAAAAAGGGCCCCTACATTCCACCTCAGCTGACTTAACAATCATGTTCATCGCCAGGGAGAAGAGTGGCACTGATATAGTGCAGCCTGTTATAATACCCTTCTCTAGGCATTGCCAGGCAGATGTAAGTGATCCTGATGTTACTCTCAGCTGGAAGTTGTTATAATAGTCCAGGATGAGGTTGGTGATCGACACTGGGAATGATGTTTTGTCAGTGCTGTTTCAACGAGCTTGTGGGGAATGGATCCATAGGCATTTGTGAGGTCCAGCCAGAGCGTTGCCAAATCCCCTCTGCTCTCCCTTGCGTCGCGGATCAGCTGCGATACCACACCTGTGTGCTCTAGGCATCCCGAAACACCTGGGACTCCTCCCTTCTGAACTGACGTGTCTATGTAGCCATTTTTCAAGAGGAAGTCTGTGAGCCGTTGGGACACTATCTTGAAGAAGATCTTCCCTTCGACACATAGCAGTGAGATGATGCGAAACTGCTCGATGTTACTTGCCTCCTCTTCTTTTGGTATCCAGACTCCCTCTGCAGACCTCCACTGAGTGGCAACCTTTCCCCTACGCCAGATCACCTTCATGATCTTCCATAGTCGAACAAGGAGTTTGGGACACTGCTTGTAGACTCTATATGGGACTCCACTGGGCCCTGGGGTGGAGCTTGATCTTGCGGCCATCACTGCTTCTTTGACCTTTTTTAGGGTGGGCTCTGTGGTGTTGAACTGTACCGTGGGCTCTGGAGGCTTTACCAGAGCCTCACATGGGCCAAGATCTTGTTCTCTTGAGGGATCGCTAAATGTGATGTTGAGGTGCTGATTGATCTCCTCCACAGGACACTTCAGGTTGCCGCTTTTCTTCTGCCCCAGAAGTCGCTTTGTGAAGGTGAACGGATTGGTTATGAATGCCTTACGCTTCTTGGCTCTCTCCTTTCCGTTCTTTCTGTGCCATTCAGCTCTCCTGAGTGTGACTAGCTTTCTTCTCAGTATCTGTCTGAGCTCAGATAAGGCAACTCTCTCCTCCTCCTTTGCTGCCATGTACTGGCGTTTCAATATCTTCAGCTCCTGCCTCAGCTGACTGATCTTAAGTTCTCGCCGGTTGGGTCTCACTGGCTGTCTATTCCCAAGCCTCTCTGTCACCCCGAACCGTTCGGCTCCAATGAATGTTATGAGAGTGCACATAGCCTGCAGTTTGTGATCCACACTGCCCTTCGCTGTTGTTTCCATGATCTTGTCTATATCCGTGTCCAGCTGAAGCCACTCCTTGTTGTTGGCGGCAGGCCACTTGACCCGACGTGAATTTGGATTTCCACTCTGCGGGAGTACTGGTGCAGCTCGGAGGTTCCGGGCACTGTGGGGATACTCCGGGCCTGGCTCCTCCTCCGTCTGATCAGGGTCTGTGACGAGCACCTTGTCTAACGTGCTGGTCACTACACCTGTGCGTTGCTTCACCTGACCTCCCTTCAGACAGGCCATCTTGGTCTGATGGATTTTAAGACCAGTCGGGTTTTTGCACACCTTGCCGCAGATGCAGACTGTGCTCGTTGTCGGTTGTACATTATCAAAGGTTGTTGCCAGTAGATCAGTCCGATTGGGATTCTCATTCTCCCCCCCTCTCGGGAATCCCTGGGGGTATGGTTCAGAAGGGTTCTTTGTAGCTTGTTTTGGGTGCTCCTTCACAGGAACAGCAGCTAGGGGTGCTAACCCTTGCTGCCCCGGGTGCCGTCTTTCCGTGCTGTCAACTGACTCTCCAGTTGTCACCACCCTATTCATGGTTGTCAACCGGCCTTTCCCGGTGGCCACTGGCAAAGCCAGACATAACAGTTCTTGCATACACCTCTTGGTGCTACTTGGACACATCATCAGTGATGAACCCGAGGTCATGGGGTGTTTCGGGTCTTTGATCATCAAACACCCTACCTCGGGCGACCCAGTCGTGGGTGATCAGCCCCCGACTTGTGTCCAAGTGGCCCACTACTCCACGGATCCCCCCTCCGGATCCATAGCCATCTTGAGGCTTTCTCCGCAGCCTCTATGATGTTCCTGATGGCTCGTTTGCACAGCTGACCTTTTACTCCAAGGACTTTTAGGGTGTGGGGTAGTGACTGGCCAACAAAACCCCGACACCCTACCTCAACTGGTTCACATCGGGCTTTCCAGCCTTTACTCCTGCACTCCGTCACCAGCTCAGCATACTTAGCTCTCTTTCGTTCATTTGCCTCCTCTATTCGGTCTTCCCAGGGGACAGTAAGTTCGACCAGCACCACTTGCTTTGTAGACTCTGATATTAGTAACATGTCTGGTCGAAGTGCAGAGGCTACGATGTACTCTGGGAACTTGAGCTGTCTTCCCAGGTCGACTTGGAGCTTCCAGTCCCGGGCAGTGGTGAGAAGCCCTCCAGAGGAACCTGACTGATGTTGTGCCTTCTCTCCCGCTCTGACAAACGTGATGGTGTGTTTGGGAGTATGTTGGTACCTGCAGTTAGAGATTGCTGAGCTGAGCGTATCTGCCAGCGCCCTGAGGACCTGGTCATGACGCCAGCGATACCGCCCCTCCCCCAAGGCCTTTGGGCAGCAACTGAGGATGTGCTCGAGGGTGGCTCTTTTCTGGCACAGCTGACATGCCGCAGTGTCTGCTAAGCCCCAGCACTTCAAGTTGGTTGGACTAGGGAGCACGTCATACACGGACTGAATAAGGAACTTAATGTGCAGGGGTTCGAGTCTCCAGAGCTCCGGCCAGGTGACTTTACGCTGCTCAGCGTGCTCCCACCTTGTCCAGGCACCTTGCTGGTGCATAGCTACCATCTTGACTCGCCGATCTTCCTCTACCTCTGCCCTTATCTCGTCCTGTACCATTTGCCGCTTCTCCCTTCCTCTGACTTTGTCATAACGGGGCTTAGAAAAGCAGCCAAGACCGGCGCGGCCCACTGCAATATTGCCTACCAAGATGTTGTGCTGTAGCCTTGCCTCTGCTCTGTCAACAGCTTCCTGAGCCTTCCACTTCCTCCCAGTTTTCACTCGAATTCCTGCTGTAGCAACTTTTCTGTCTGAGGAATCCCGGTACATCATGAGCTCCCTAGTGCGTGTAACCTTGAATTCCTCTGATAGGCCACTAAATGGCCACTAAATTTAAACAGTAGTCAAGGACTACACAAGTAAACACAAAATGCAATTTGTAAATGAAGGTGTTTATTATTAAAGGAGAAAAAAAATACAAACCATCATGGCTCTGTGTGATAAAGTGATTGCCCCCTTGTTAAAACATACTATAACTGTGGTTTTTAACACCTGAGTTCAATTTCTCTAGCCACACCCAGGCATGATTATTGCCACACCTGTTCTCAATCAAGACATCACTTAAACAGGAGCTGCCTGACACAGTAAAGTCCACCAAAAGATCCTTAAAAGCTACACATCATGCCGAGATCCAAAGAAATTCAGGAACAATTGAGAAATAAAGTAATTGAGATCTATCAGTCTGGAAAGGGTTATAAAGCCATTTCCAAAGCTTTGGGAATCCAGCGAACCACAGTGAGAGACATTATCCACAAAATGGCGAAGACATGGAACAGTGGTGAACCTTCCCAGGAGTGGCCGGCCGCCCAAATCGCTCATCCAAGAGGTCACAAAAGACCCCACAACAACGTCCAAAGAACTGCAGGCCTCATTTGCCTTAGTTAAGGTCAACGTTCATGCCTCCACCATCAGAAAAAGACTGGGCAAAAATGCCCTGCATGGCAGAGTTCCAAGAAGAAAACCACTGCTGAGCAAAAAGAACATTAAAGCTCGTCTCAATTTTTCCAAAACACATCTTGATGATCCCCAACACTTTTGGGAAAACATTCTGTGGACCGATGAGACAAAAGTAGAACTCTTTGGAAGGTGTGTGTCCCATTTACATCTGGCGTAAAAGGAACACTGCATTTCAGAAAAAGAACATTATACCAACAGTAAAATATGGTGGTGGTAGTGTGATGATCTGGGGCTGTTTTGCTGCGTCAGGACCTGTAAGACTTGCTGTGATAAATGGAACTATGAATTCTGCTGTCTACCAAAAGATCCTGAAGGAGAATGTCCGACCATCTGTTCGTGAAATCAAGCTGAAACGAACTTGGGTTCTGCAGCAGGACAATGATCCAAAACATACCAGCAAGTCCACCTCTGAATGGCTGAAGAAAAACAAAATGAAGACTTTGGAGTGGCCTAGCCAAAGTCCTGACCTGAATCCTATTGAGATGTTGGGGTATGACCTTAAAAAGGCTGTTCATGCTCGAAAACCCTCTAATGTAACTGAATTAGAACAATTCTGCAAAGATGAGTGGGCCAAAATTCCTCCAGAACGCTGTAAAAGACTCATTGCAAGTTATCGCAAACGCTTGGTTGCTAAGTGTGGCCCAACCAGTTATTATGTTTAGGGGGGCAATCACTTTTTCACACAGGGCCATGATGGTTTGGTTTTTTTTTCTCCTTTAATAATAAACACCTTCATTTACAAATTGCATTTTGTGTTTACTTGTGCTGTCCTTGACTATTGTTTAAATTGGTTTGATGTTCTGAAACACTTAAGTGTGACAAACGTAAAAAAACAGGAAATGAAGAAGGGGGCAAACACTTTTTCACACCACTGTATATATATTTATCCATTATCTTCCGCTTCTTCCTCTATTAGGGTCGTGGGGGAGTTCCCCATGCCCATCCAGGGGAGAACGTCTCGGGCGCTGGGCAGATACACCCAGGACAGGATGCCAATCTATTGCTGGGCACACACTCACTCACACAGACACTCTATATGAGGTAATTTGGAGAATTCAATTGACCTTGATCCATGTTTTTGGACTGTGGGAGGAAACCGGAGAGCCCGGAGGAAACCCACGCAGACATATATATATATATATATATATATATATATATATATATATATATATATATATATATAAAATGTATAAATAATTGATGTAGGTTTATGAGTGTAGAAAGCATTTAAGAGTATATGGATTGTTAATAGTTTGGTTAATAGGAGAGTGGGAAGGCTTTATAACACATCGCGTCTAAATCCGCTGGAATGTAACCCCCGTGAGGTGAGGGATTACTGTAAACCAATAAATTGAAATGTGCAGAAACCTCACAGATTAACAATAAATATGTATTCTCTACACTGACATATAAATTGGTTTTGGAACTATAACTATATACTTTTTTTAATAATAGTAACATGCAATTCTTCCAAATGAATACTTAATATTATATGCAACATCTGCAGAAGGCGGTACGGTGGCTTATTGGTTAGCACGTTCGCTTTTCAGCGCTAGGGATTCCCGGTTCGAATCCCCAGCTGGGTGGAGTTTCCATGTTCTCCCCGTGTCTGTGTGGGTTTCCTCCGGTTTCCTCCCACAGTCCAAAACCATGGATCAAGTCAATTGAGTTCTCCAAATTGCCCCATATAGAGTGTGTCTGTGTGAGTGAGTGCCCAGCTATAGATTGGCGTCCTGTCTTGGGTGTATCAACCCAGAGCCCGAAACGTTCTCCCCTGGATGGGCATGGGGAACCACCCCGCGACCTTAATATAGGACAAAGCAGAAGATAATGAATGAATGAATGAATGAATGAATGAACATCTGCAGAAATTCATTAAATGGAACTGGGGTGGAATCTTATTCCTTAACTTTGTTTCCCAGCCGGCTCGAATATGAGAACACACAGCTCATCCAATAGAAACAGTCCTAATTAAACGAAAACTCTAACCTATTATGAAGCAGGTTTGTTCATGTTGCTGTAGTAACTGAGTGAGGCTTACGTCTAGCCTCTTTCATGGAAATTTGAACCTAACAAGCTTACTGAGTTAACTCACTTTGTACAACAGGCCACTGGTCTGGTTTCAGCGACATTATATTTACAAAGAATGAGGTCATTTCAGTGCCCTCTACTGGTTGGTAGTATTAGCTGGTAGTATTACAGGTACTACGAAACTGGACATCCTGTTATTATTGTTTGTCATTAGTGTAGATCTGGTGCAGCTGTGTTTTCATTGTGTAATTAATTCTCTTTTTCTGGGAAATCAGTTTAATCAGGTTCAGCTGTGTTTCCCCGTCATGTGACTACCCACTATATGTTTCAAAACCCTGCCTTTCCCAGTGCTCTGTGTTGGAACATTGTTTTATGTTATGTTTATGTGTTATCACATGCTATTGCTGTTTTTCACCTGGTGTCCTCTACGTTAAAGATTATCTTTGAACCACCTACAGTTTTGGACTCTGTCCTCTCAAGCCATGGCTTAGCTGATCGTAACACCCTGAATATACAGAACCACCAGGTAACTCCATTAATAGATTTATTTTTCTGGTCGTTCCACCGCAGCAGCTTTGCTCTCTGTGTTGATGCAATAAAATCTGCTAAAGCAACCTCTTATTTCCTTGAACTTATTCTGCTCAACCTTTTAAAGGCTTTAACAATGGGCCCATGGATTCTCTAGTCTATGCTGACGACACGCAGCTTCATATTTCCCTTGCTGTAAGGCCCATTTCATGTGTGCAGTGCAGAGATGTATACTGAGATGCAAATTAGGGGTCGAAATACAAAATACTTTATTTAACATGCAAAAACCAAAACACAGAACAGGATATTGAAGGTAAAATGTCAACCTCTCTGGCCGAGCTCCAAGGCACGGTATAAGTAGGCAGAAAAGAACATGTAACCAATGAACAGTTTGATGGTTAATTATCTTAACAAGGCCTGTGAACTCAGGAAACACACTAAACTCAATTGAAAACAAAGCCCCAGGTGACAATTGCTGCTGATGACACTACATTTTATAAACATCTTAGTTGGTCTTACAATTGGATCAAACACAACCTAAACTGAATAATCAATAACAAAAAACATGTAATGTTTATTTGCTAAAAACTATACTGAAATGAAGTGGGTAAAATGATGGGTATATAAAATCATATATAAAATATAATAAAACACATAAAATATATCCATAAAGTGGATACCTGCATACCTATCCTTCTTCGTCCATTAGGAGCCAGACAGAAGTAGAAGAGCTTAATGTTAGTGTCACTGCAGATAACTGTAACAGGTGCCTAGGGCACCTGTTCCTTAGAGAGTTAATTAACGTCCGTTCATGCTTGTCATTTTAGTTAATTAACTCTTTATGTTCATTGGTTGGTTTTGTGCATGTGGTCGGGTGTCAGTCTGTATTTATCTCCTTTGTTCCTCTTCCTCAGTGCATGTCGTTAGTTTTTGTTCGCTCGCGTTTTTTACCTCTGTGTTTATGGTGTTCCTACACCTTTAAATAAAATTCTGCTAAGCGTTTTTTAAATTTTTCTTTGCGGGGTCCGTAAACCCTCGTACTCGCAGCGCCCTCTGTCGTGTCCGCGAGTGCTCCGGTATACGCAGCCCGCCATCCCGGAGCCGTAAAGACGACTCTAATGCAGTGGTGTCGGAGTGGTGCGACTCCGATGATGAGAGGTTATGGAGGAGTGGATACGAGTCGCTCTACGCAGAGGAGGGTCTTGATCTGAGGCGGGCGAGTCGTACGTGTATGGGCATATTCTGCCTATACGAACGAATCCTTAACACTGAGGAGTTCTGGACTGACGGTTCAGTCCGGTTCGTTAAACCCCCAGTTGCAAGACCCGGGCGCGGCCCGCGCCACCGGCACTGAGCCAAGAAGCAGTGTGTGCGCTGCGGAGCAGCTGAGCCGGTACACAGTCCAGCAAGCGTGCGTGCCCGCCGATGTCCAGTCAGCGTGCGAATCCGCCAAGGCCCCTCCTATGTGCGTTCCCGCCGAGGTCCCCCGGCGTGCGTTCCTGCACCCGCCAGCATGCACACCTGTAGTGGTCCCTGCGCCGCACGCCGCCCAGCCCGTCCACAAGGGCCTGCACGCCGCCCAGCCCATCCACAAGGGGCCGCACGCCACCCGGCCCGTCCACAAGGGGCCACACGCCGCCCAGCCCGTCCACAAGGGGCCGCACGCCGCTGAGCCCGTCCACAAGGGGCCGCATGCCACCCAGCCCGTCCACAAGGGGCCGCACGCCGCTGAGCCTGTGCACCTGGGGCCGCACGCCGCCGAGCCCGTGCACCAGGGGCCGCACGCTGCCGAGCCCATGCTGTATATTTATACAAAAAATAGGATTGCGCTAAATTAATATGAGCAGTATTAGATTAGCTGAGCTGCCTGGTTTTTACTTACATAAAAAACATTTATCAATGAACAAATAATTCTAAATATATTAATACAAAAGTTGATGCGGTGAAAGTTTCAGGGCGCGAAGGCGACGCGGCTGCCTTTTCAGGGCGCAGAGACGGCGCGGGGGCCTTGTCAGGGACTACAGTGGGCTCTGGCGCTGGAGGGACTACAGCGCGCTCTTGCGCGTGAGGAACTACAGTGGGCTCTGGCGCTGGAGGAACTACAGCGGGCTCTGGCGCTGGCGGGACTACAGCGGGCTCTGGCGCTGGAGGGACTACAGAGGGCTCTGGCGCTGGAGGGACTACAGCGGGCTTTGGCACTGGAGGGACTACAGCGGGCTCTGGCACTGGAGCGGAGGGCAACTGACACGGAGTGGAGGGCAACTGACATGGAGCGGAGGGCAACTGACATGGAGCGAGGGCAACTGACACGGAGCGGGGGGCAACTGACACAGAGCGGAGGGCAACTGCTCGGGAACCCCGAGCCACAAGTCCTCTGGAACCACGGACAGCTCCTCTGGAAGCACGGGCCGCTCCTCTGGAACCACGGGTCCATTCCAGGATGTCTCAGTTCCTGGAATGGACGTGCTGAACATGCACATATTTCCAAAGGGGGGGGGGGGTATCAAATTGCGCTCTCCCCCCTGCTCCATGCGTCCTGCTAGCATGAACTAGCATGCTAGTGAACTACAACGGAAGCGTGTTGTACGGTGGACGAGCGGATATGTAATGCGATATGCAGTATGCTCGGGAGGGGACACCAAAATAAAACTTAAACACATTTTTTTTAAATCGATCCTTGGGCATTGTGAATCTATTCAGAATCGCCAGGACTTCGAATCGCGATTCTTTGAAGAATGTTTTTTTTTCTGTGTCTATGCCTCACAAACTATATTGCATGTTCTCATTTTAATTCTTACTATGAGTAGACATGTCCTTACATTTGAAGCACTTTTATCCTTGTCTAAGTTGATGCACTATAATTTCTCTGGGCAGTCGGTAATCGCACTACCCCACACAATTGCAGCTGTACCACAACCAGTCTGACTCTCCAAATAAGTAGTTGATTCTGCAGGTTTCCATTTCAGTGAATTACTTTTTAAGTATATTTAACTGGTCAATTTTTTATGCAAATTGGTCAAATTGTGTGTTAAGGGAAGTCCTGTGAATGGTGGATTTACATTTGGTCATAGACGCTTTTATCCAAAGCGTCTTACAAGTATCCCAACTTAATGGTTGGGGTCAGAACATAGGGTTCACACAGCACCCTTGGAGCAATGCTGATAACTTCAGTCAGACTGGTATTTGAACCCACAAACTTTAGATTGATTGCCCAACATCCTAACCACTGACCTACCACACCTGTATCGCACACATAACCCCCTCCCCCCAAAAAAACCAATTAATAATAAAAAAAACTTTTTAATTATAACTTAATTATAACTTATAAAAAATTTTCAGTACCATATTTGTACAGTTTCTCTTTATTAAACCGTAATTTCACATAGATATTAAATATGTAAATACATATTTTATTTTACTTGCCCTTTTGTGTAACTATTTTGTAAATAAATTTTTTTTCTTACTGTAAATCCAAATTTTAACTTTCTGTGGAGCTGTCAGAAAAGTATTGCACTGCTGGCTGTACCGTGTATAACTATGCATGTGACTAATAAACCTGATTTGATTTGATAATAACCCCTTTATAAACTGACTGTCTTATGTCAGGGGCGTGTCCGCAAAGGCAAAAATGAAGCGCAGTAGCGCAGAAAGGATCCAGGAGGCGCAGGTGAGGTGAACTTATGCAATCACGCAGGAGAGTTTATTCGGAGTCGGTACTCTCATGCACAAAAAGTCGAACACGCGTGACAAATGACGCCGGAACGCTGACACAATGGAAACGGAAGAAATAAAAACCCCGACCACATGCAAACTAAAAGCAACCAATGAAAATAACAAATACATTAACTAAATGAGGACCAATGAACCAAAATAGTCAAAAGAAAATGAAAACAGGTGAGAAAATGAAAACACTCCTTACATTACCCCCCCCCCCCCCCCCCCCCCCCCCCCCAAAAAAAAAAAAAAAACAGGCGACCAAGAGACCAAGGGAGCAGATGACAGGGAACAAGGAGAACCCCTGGGGGCCCCAGGCGATATACGATATGGTGTGTGCTGACGGTCCCATGGAGCTTAGATGACCATGGGGGCCTAATCAGGATGCCGAGGCAGCGATACCGTTTCAGGGCGCGACGGCGGAGCAGACGGGGTCATTTCAGGGTGCGACGGCGGAGCAGACGGGGTCATTTCAGAGCGCGCCGGCGGAGCGGGGACCGTTCCAGGGCGCAACGGTGACGCGGTGAAAGTTTCAGGGCGTGAAGGCGACGCGGCTGCCTTTTCAGGGCGTGGAGACGGCGCGGAGGCCTTGTCAGGGACTACAGTGGGTTCTGGCGCTGGAGGGACTACAGCGCGCTCTGGCGCTGGAGGAACTACAGCGGGCTCTGGCGCTGGAGGAACTACAGCGGGCTCTGGCGCTGGCGGGACTACAGCAGGCTCTAGCGCTGGAGGGACTACAGAGGGTTCTGGCGCTGGAGGGACTACAGTGGGCTCTGGCACTGGAGGGACTACAGCGGGCTCTGGCACTGGAGGGACTACAGCGGGCTCTGGCGCTGGAGCGGAGGGCAACTGACACGGAGTGGAGGGCAACTGACATGGAGCGGAGGGCAACTGACATGGAGCGAGGGCAACTGACACGGAGCGGGGGGCAACTGACACGGAGCGGGGGGCAACTGACACAGAGCGGAGGGCAACTGCTCGGGAACCCCGAGCCACAAGTCCTCTGGAACCATGGACAGCTCCTCTGGAAGCACGGGCCGCTCCTCTGGAACCACAGGTCCATTCCAGGATGTCTCAGTTCCTGGAATGGACGTGCTGAACGTGCACATTTTAGGGGCGTATGTTTGGTTCAGGTCAGGCTGACAACCTGACTTTAACCATCATTCGTCTATTCATGGAGCGGTCCCATGGAGCTTAGATGACCATGGGGGCCTAATCAGGACCCCCCCAGTCACCACGCATTCATATTTACTGAGCTTTGAGCTGATGGTCTGTTTGTATTCCTTCACCATTAACTGTAGTAGTGTAAAAGTCTCAAAAAATATCTGGTTTTCTTCATAACTAGTGAATTGTGGTGTTCTCAATTGTAAGTCACTTTGGATAAAAGTGTCTGCTAAATGACTAAATGTTAATGTAATGTAAATGTAAAATTTACAAGAAGGGTTGAATACAATGACCGTGCCATAGTAAATGTTCCTGAGCCACACAGAGGATGCAGTGTTTGTCCATTAAGAGTTTTTTTTATGTTTCTTTAAACTTGTACCCCTGTCAACAGTGGGTTTGGTTACGATAGCCAATTATACAAATTAGATGTGAATACATAATTTTGCCACAAAATGTGGCTGCGGAGCAGATGGCTCAGCTTAGTGAATCTGGCTTCATATAATTACTAAACACTCAGATTAAAGAATAACTATTGCAGTGTGAGAGAGGGTAGAATAACAAACACCTTAAGATGGAGTGTTATTAAAAGGGAGAGGAAAGGGAGATGGTGCTCCATCTCATCCAATCAGAAAACTTTGAATAATTAAAATGATCAGTTTAATTAGCTTAATTAAGTAATTTGACCAAGGAACATGGCCATATGGTGAGAGGAAACAAAAGAGGGGGGAACTAATTAAAAGTAATATAATGAGGATTTTAAGCAGTTCCCCAGACATCAACAAACAGATCTGGAGCCATAATTAAAAGGGTGCTGCAAGCTGGCAACATTTTTAGCCCCGTTTTAATAACTGTGAGGGGTTTTATCCATCTAATTAAATCTGTAAATAATTAGCAACATTAAGCTTCTCCACTTCAAGTTTTTTCCTACACCCACCCTTCCATTCTCACATTCCAAATAACTTGTACAAATGTTTACTACTACTCTCACTCATTCTTTCACACACACACACAAAGAATTAGATGCATACACCTTTGTTACACAATGTCATTCTATAATTAAATAACTATTCATTCATTATCTTCCGCTTTATCCTATATTAGTGTCGCGGGGGGTTCCCCATCCCCATCCAGGGGAGAACGTTTTGGGCGCTGGGCAGATACACCCAGGACAGGGCGCCAATCTATCGCTGGGCACACACTCACACACACAAACACACTCTATATGGGGCAATTTGGAGAACTCAATTGACTTGATCCATGTTTTTGGACTGTGGGAGGAAACCGGAGAACCCGGAGGAAACCCACTAGAGCTTGATCCATCTCTAGAGCTGAGAGGCGAACGTGCTAACACTAAGCCACTGTGCCGCCATGAAATAACTAATTATAGATAAATGCATGTGATATACATCAATATATTCGGGAATGTGACAGGGGCTCACAAAGACTGTAAACATCACTCAAATATCAGAAAACTGCTCTATTTAAATTTATGATGAATGATGTAGTTTATATTTTAGTTGCATATCTGTATTCCATAATGATACACAATTAATTTCCAAAAATTTTTAGATTTTATAAAATGTACAGTGGGGATTCCCGGTTCGAATCCCCATCTGAGTGGAGTTTCCATGTTCTCCCCGTGTCCGCGTGGGTTTCCTCCGGGTTCTCCGGTTTCCTCCCACAGTCCAAAAACATGGATCAAGTTAATTGAGTTCTCTAAATTGCCCCATACAGAGTGTGTTAGAGTGTGTGAGTGTGTGCCCAGCGATGGATTGGCGCCCTGTCCTGGGTGTATCTGCCCAGCGCCTGAGACTTTCTCCCCTGGATGGGCATGGGGAACCCCACCGCGACCCTAATAGAGGATAAAGCGGGAGATAATGAATGAATGAAAAATGTACAGTGAAGAACAACAAAAACACCCTATGAATCCATGTTTGGTTGGTACATTTGTGTAGTGCCTAGCATTGTTGCTTTTGATTTGATTTTAAGAAAGCCAGTTTAAATCCTTTCTGTGCAGCTTGCATGCTTTGACAATCTTATTTCAGTTTTGTCCCATAGCCCAAAACATTTTTACATTTGTTTTATTTATAACTTTCTATTTTCTAGAACTACTCATTTTTTTTACTCATGTTTTTAAATCCTTGCCTGATACAAGTTCCTCAACTTCAGCTCCTCCATATGCCTTAGTCATCATTGGCTGATTTAAAAATTATTTTCTTTTGCTTGTTCTGATGCCCAATCATGGTAGCTTACAAAATTTAAAAAAATATTTAATTAAAATGTTTACTTTACATGTTCTATGTTCTGAACATTTCACACTAAAGTGCAATCAAGCTTCTCTTGAGGCAGCACCTGCGATCTTCTTTCCAAACCTAATCCCCCATGCTAATTGCTTTTGATTAATTCTGGGCCATTTTTGTTGCTGAGTGGCAGGCTAATCTGCCATGGTTCATGAGACAGATGTGAGTTTTGTGCTGGTATGCAGTAATTTGTTCTCAGTTTCTTTGGAGGTACAGTTAAACATTTTAGTTGTAACTCAAGTGAGTCCCTATGGCAAGTTGTGCACACCACAACAGCCACAGCTGTTCATGCATTGGTATTCCAATTTCTCCTTGGATTAACATGTTTAAATATCATTTTGCCTAATAGTTAATTGTAAAAGCAATGTAATGCGTCTTCCATACGCAGGTACGCAATCTTTTTTTCATCCATTTTACCCACAAATAAAGAACTTTCTATACCCAGCTTTCCAATTGTTTCACATTTTTTAAATATATTTTTAACTTTTCTCTCTTGTTTTGTAGTTCTCATTTTTATTTGTTTAAAATCTATTTTTGGTATGTTTTCTATCTCTATTCTCTTGTAAAAATGTATTGCTCAGCTACATTGAAAATGAGGGTTGCCCTCAATGTACTTTCGAGTTAAAATAAAAGTTTATTGAGTGATTGCTAGTCATGGTTAATGTTACCCTATCATACTTTTCCAAATGTCAAACAGTTTATCTTTAAAAGTTCTTTTTTTGTTGTTGTTGATATGACAATACTATACCACAGTCAGAAAAACTTTGCAAACAGAGGAATTTAAACCCAATATTTTCCTCAGTAGTTGTCAGCTAAATAAAATTATTCTAAAAGCATGGCCTGTTTATAATTTTTAGGTTCATAAAAGACACCAATAATAAATTTAAACAATGTTAAGGGTACGTTTCGAATCCACAATCAAAAGAATCCTAAACAGCAGCAGTGTGCATGGCATGAGTGCATGGTATAAGCAACTGGTTCTTACATAAAATAATTATATATTGTATGTGACAAGGCATGCAGAGTAGGGTTTTCACAGAAATACCAAATTAATTCTTAATTGAAATATTGAAATATACATATTATTTATATTTATTATTGTACACTTTAGAAATGAAACCTAGAGAATATATCTAATTTAGACAAAACAGGTTCATTTGTTACAAATCGAACAGTACGTCAAGATTTTTCAAAATATGCACCAATCTATTGAGTTTTTATATATTTAGTTTAGCGTGGAAGTGCATGATATTTTCTGGGGAGATTGTTTGGTGAAGATTTTTGCTAATAAATTGCTGTTGTGGATCACTCTACAAAGTTCCTTTCACAAATGTTATTGTTTATAATAACATAAAATATATAACTGTATATCATGACATTGGTGTTATTGGATCTTTATTTTTTTAATAAACTGGCAGTCACAGTTGTTTTTATTAATTGAACTAAATACATGCCCAGCGATGGATTGGCGCCCTGTCCTGGGTTTATCTGCCCAGCGCCCGAGATGTTCTCCCCTGGATGGGCATGGGGAACCCCACCGCGATGCTAATAGAGGATAAAGCGGGAGATAATGAATGAATGAATGAACTAAATACAATAATAAATGTTAATATTCTCCTTTCTTACTTTTTTTTAAAGTGCTGAATGTCAGGCCAACTCTCAGGTGATCAGGTGATGTGCCTTCATTAGCACACCCTAATTACCATGCATGTTTAAAAATATACTGACAGACAGTGAGTGCAAAATGTTTTACTAATGCTATATGGCATATGTGGGCATTACTGGACCCAACTACACAGAACACTTTTTAAACATGCAATAAAACTGAAACCAGTAATTGTTAATTTGTGTGAACATTTTTAACAGACAAAATAGCAAAGAAACGAAGCCAGCCAAACACTTCTGTTCTTAGATTAGTGTTTGTGCACAGCTAAGGAATCGACCCGAACCATTCACATTACGGTGATATTTACACTCTACATACCAATTTTTGAGCTACAAAAACAAAATTTGCTGGAGTCGAAAATGGCTGTGGCCAGACCACGCTTGTAAACATCACAGTGATCTCACTTTTTCGTTCACTCCTGATCAATCTTCAAATTTGCCTTAGAGACTCTAAAAAAGCTAAGCCACACACCTAGCCACACCCATTTTTGGTTCTATTCATTTACATTTATTTCTCTGCAGTTTGAGATATCAACGCTGTTCCAACTCTGAATCACCTGTTCTATTGAGGTGACTCTCTCTTGTGATGTATATATATTTTTATACTTTTTTGTTGCTGGATTGCCTGAAATTTTTACGTTGCAGTGAAGGCATCACAGCAGTGCACAAACAATTCGACATCCTTGAAGCAGAAATGTTCTCTGAGGCATTTCAGGGTTTTGGTGGTGCAATGCATGGCTCTCAGCACAGTGGCCAAAGCATTCTGATTCTGATAGTTGGAAAGGAAAGTAATAATATTCATGTAGCATTTTGTACTGTCGCAAATGTGACATTTAATATTTTTTTACATATTTAACTAATCAACTGAAACTGCACTTGTAAGAGATCCGGGTTCTGCATCTGCCTCTCCTGCACGCTCTGTCACTCGCGCTCTTAGCCCCGCCTTCTAGTTTCGCTTTCGCTCCGGCACCAGGTGAGGCTAATTTGTTTTGATGGGTCGTTTCTCTTATTTAAGCTCTGTCTTTGCACGGGACGGATCGCGAAGTATTGTCCCTGATTCTTTCATACATGCCGAGCGATTTTGTGGCTATTATCCTGTCTGCTTTGTGTCTCGTGGTGCGTCTGGTCTCGGTGAGTGCGTGTCTGTTTATGTTAGCTGAGTGTTAGCATCTGCGTTCTCACCTCCGTGTTTAGGTCAGTATTTGTCGTTGTATGAGTGAACGTCTGTGTTTATCTGTGATCGCTCCCTGGTGTCTGTCTAATCCTCTTTCTGTTTTCAGTGTTCATCCTGTCCTTAGTGTCCTGCGTCCCGGGAGCGATCTCTGTCCGTCCGCTCAGGTGGTTCGGCTTCGGCCGGGTGGGGCGGAGTTCGCGCTCGCCCTAGCCTGCTCCGCTGGCGCGCCACCACCTGAGGGCGTCCGTGTCTCATCGTTCACTCAACTTACTAACGGTTCCCATCTTTATACTAATACGTTCTGTCTTGGTGAACTAACGTTATTTCCTTCCCTGTGTACTAATACCTTGACTGTCCTCCCATCCCTCGTTTGTCTCAGTCTGGTTCCCAGCCGTCAGCCGTCCCGTGTAGTTCACCATACCTCTTTGTGCACTTTCTTCACTCTTTCTTCCTTCAGGTTTTCGTCTATCACTCTCTTTGACACGCCTGTTCTTTCTGTCCTAGGTTTTGTTATTTTGTCTATCCTAGACACACGCACTAGTTCTTTCTACTTCTTATCACGCATAGCCAGTGTAGGGTTCTCTTTCTACAGCGTAGTTTATTCTGTGTACTTTGTTTTATTTCGTTATTGGTTTGGCTCGGTGTTGTGCTCTGCCCAGTCCTCCGTCCAGGTTTATCACCCCGGCCTGGGTCCAGCGGGCAACGCCCTCCTCGCACCATCCTCCTCCTGCACTACCCTACCTCTGCCTTGCGCTTCAATAAATAACTTTTGTTCTGCATCCACGTCTCCAGAACTCTCCTTACAGACGATTTGTGACAGCACTTATATTTCTGGTGTTTTATATTTAATCTTGACTTGCTACCACATATTTAATTTCCTATAGTATTAATTTACTATAGTATTTTTATATGCAAAAGAATGGATTATGTTCATGCATTTAATCTGTCTGTAATAACCAGAGTGAACTTGTAATTGGATGGGTGACAAGCTAAGACCAATAGGGAAAACTCAGGAAACGGGGGAAATAGATTAAAAAAGTCAAACTCTATTGATAGTATTAGTCCATCGTCTAAAAAACAACAGCATCCATGGCCTTATTTAAAAGAATCCTTTGACCTTGCTTGCTTAACATACATAAATGAGATGCCTTTTGTGTGTGTGCGCCAAAGAAGCATGAGCTCATGGCATTCAAGAATTCACCTTTAAATTTGAAAAAAATAAAATTATAATAAGTTCATGTTTAATGCAATGTATTTATTTCTACCTTGTTGAAATGTCCTGCAGTATACATTTATATGGAAAGATAAGATGGATTTAAGCCTACAATTGTAAAAAAAAAAACAAACAAAAAACATAGACATAAAAGAACTATCAATGATGATGATGATGTACATTCTGTGCTGGCCTGATACTTTATATGTGTATTCATATACTATTTTTTTTGGCCAAACTGTATATTGTAAAAGAAAATAACAATATTGATTGATGATTAAATAGGTTATAGTAACACTATTCAGGAGTTTCCACATTAGCAGATTAGGTCAAGACTAAGTATAAAAAAAAGCATCTAACAACGGTTGTAGTAACAGTGCACGCTTTACTTGTGGCACAATTAGGAAGAAACAATTCCTGGAGAGCACCAAACCAATTGGCTGCCAGAATATGCATTTAAATTTGCTCCTGGCAGCACAGCTTGTTGCACTGTTTCTATGATGGTCAGTTGGCTAGAGAGACTCTCTTTACCAGGACTGAAATAAAATTGAGCTCAAACAGTGCATAAGGAAAAGAAGTAAGTACTGTTATAGCATCAAACACTCAAAACTCTTAAGCAAATCAGAATTCCAGTGATGTGACAGTCCTCCTCATTGGAGAAAAGTATGGCGCCTAAGGGCTAATGGGTAAATAAGGAGACACAGGTGTGACATATTCGAGTTCAAAAATAATTGTTTACTGTGGAAGATGTGTGAAAAAAAACATTTGCAGAAAAATATATACTACTTAAATCAGTGATTTGTTTTTAATAAAAATAAATTTTGAATCCATGTCTTTTCACTGTGGAAGAAAACTGGAGAACCCGTTAAACCCATGCAGACAAAGGGAGGGCATGGAAAAAGCTTTTTTTAATTTAAATAGTAAAAAAACATCTATTATCTTCCACTTTATCCTCTACTAGTGTCGCGGCGGGATTCCCTAACGTCTCAGGCGCTGAGCAGATACACCCAGGACAGGGAGCCAATCTATCGCTGGGCACACTCACACAAACACACTCTATATGGGGTAATTTGGAGAATTCAATTGACCTTAGTCCATGTTTTTGGACCGTGGGAGGAAACCTACGCGGACACGTGGAGAACATGGAAACTCCACCCAGATTGGGATTCGAACCGGGAATCCCTAGTGCTGAGAGGTAAACGTGCTAATCACTAAGCCACCGTGCTGCCCTTAAACAGTAAACATGATTTTCAAAACTAATAATACAATAGTTTGTTCTCTTACAAAAACCCATAGAGTGGAGTGCTTTTATTATAAGAACAGGGATCTATCAAAGTTTGATTCTCACAACAAGTTTGTGAAAGTGTTTCATGTAGCATGAACAAATGAGATTTGTGAAGATCTCAGATAACTATTTGTTGATGCTCATCAGGCTGGAAAATGTTACAAAACCATCTCTAAAGCGTTTGGACTCCATCCATCCACAGTCAGACAGATTGACTACCAATGGAGAAAACCATTGGTACCCTTCCAAGGACCGACATATCAACAAAAAACAATAGGTAATAGTCGTGTAATAGTCGGCAAGGTCAAAAAGGACTCATGGGTAACTTCTAAGCAACAGAAAGTCATTGGTTAATGTTATTGTACATGAGTTCACATACAGGAGAACACCGAACAACAATAGTGTGCATGTTAGGGTTGCAAGAAGAAAGTCACTGCATAAGAACATTATCTACAGAAATCTGTGAAACATGGTGGTGGTATTATCATGGTTTGGTC
The DNA here is from genome assembly GCA_019802505.1 of Corydoras sp. C115. Taxonomy (NCBI): domain Eukaryota; kingdom Metazoa; phylum Chordata; class Actinopteri; order Siluriformes; family Callichthyidae; genus Corydoras; species Corydoras sp. C115. Next base: position 9,716,405 of record JAFMOC010000003.1, read on the forward strand.
CTCTTTTGCTGCATTTGTTCCATGATGGCTTGCCATCATTGATAAAGTCCATAAACAAAATCTCAAGAGAATGAGGATCTTGCAGCAAGACAATAACCCTAAGCACAGAAGTTGTTCTACAAAAGAAATAAATAAATAAAAACTAAGGAAGTTGATTGAATGACCAAGTCTTAGTCCTGACCTTAATCCCATTATAATGTTGTGAAATGACTTGAAGCAAGCAGTTAATGTGACAAAACCCACCAATAACAGAGAGTTGAAACTGTTTTGTACATACTCTTCCCCTCACAAAATGTAATATTCAGAAAATGAAATAATAAAATTTTCCTCAATAAATAAATTACCAAGCATAATATTTTGTCTAATTTGTTTAATTTGTTTTATTTACTTTTAGTACTTGTATGTAAAGCTAATGACATTTTACATAATATTTATGCAAAAATAAAGACAATTTTAAATTGTTACTAAGACACCTATCAAAATATTGCATATACTTACCAAAATGTAAAATTTTAACTTTCAAGCACCACTTTAAGTACAACTAAAGTACATTTTTAAAATTCATTCATTCATTCATTCATTATCTTCCGCTTTATCCTATATCAGTTCCCCATGCCCATCCAGAGGAGAATGTTTTGGGCGCTGGGCAGATACACCCAGGACAGGGCGCCAATCTATCGCTGGGCACACACTCACACACACAGACACACAATATATGGGGCAATTTGGAGAACTCAATTGACTTCATCCATATTTTTGGACTGTGGGAGGAAACCGGAGAACCCGGAGGAAACCCACACAGACACGGGGAGGACATGGAAACTCCACCCAGATGGAGATTTGAACCGGGAATCCCTAGTGCTGAGAGGCAAATGTGCTAACCACTAAGCCACCGTGCCACCCCATTTTTAACATATCCTAACAAATTTATGTAATATATAATTAATATCTTTTTAATTCAGGAATTTGACACTTATATACAACCATTATTTTTATTGTTTGTGTGTGTGTTTTTTTATGTGCGCTGATCTGTTACTGTGTCAAACCCCAGGATTAGACAGTTCCTGCATGGCAGGACATGATTGATGAGCCTATTCCAAATGTTTTCTTGTCCAAGTCAGTGGGAGTTTGGGTTGCCTTTAAGCATCTTAATATCAAACACAACATTGGTGTCAGATTTCTATGGCTAGACCACTATTTTAAGGGTTTCATTAGTCACCCCTCTACAGTGCACGAATGCACCCTTGGTTTTGTAACATGAAGGGAAACTAGAGAAAGTGGGAAAACAATAGGACAGATAAAGCAAGGGAGGGAAGGGGGCCATTAAGGGATCATCATATTCTAAGCTTTCCTGCTGAGATGTCTTGGAGAAAAAAAATGAAAAAGGCATTGACTATAAGAAAGGAAATTGTGTCACTTTTATCTTACATTTAGTATGGTTTTGTAGATAATTAATATTGGAATTGTTTAAGAAAATATGAGGGATGAAAATAATCTGAAGTATTTGTTCCCAATGTGATTTACTTCAAAGAAACATTATGCAGCTTGGCCACAGATCTGAGTCTAAATACTAAAAAGTAAAAAATTTGCATAGATTCCCACTAAGAGCTTAGATTTTCTTACATAGACAAAAATAAACCTAAGTTTGTTGAACTGAGGTTAGTAAATTACAGCTAGGTGTAAATGGGCATGACAAATTTTCTTCAGGATCGATAAAATATACTCTTCTGTTTGTCTGACATTGGCATTATTCATTCATTCATTATCTCCCGCTTTATCCTCTATTAGGGTCGCGGTGGGGTTCCCCATGCCCATCCAGGGGAGAACATCTCGGGCGCTGGGCAAATACACCCAGGACAGGGCGCCAATCCATCGCTGGGTACACACTCACACACTCAAACACACTCTATATGGGGCAATTTAGAGAACTCAATTAACTTGATCCATGTTTTTGGACTGTGGGAGGAAACCGGAGAACCCGGAGGAAACCCACGCAGACACGGGGAGAATATGGAAACTCCACCCAGATGGGGATTCGAACCGGGAATCCCTAGCGCTGAGAGGCGAACGTGCTAACCACTAAGACATTGGCATTAATTTAAATAAAAAATATTTTTATTTAATTATCCCACTTGTTTAAACTTGGGTGTTGTATGCCTTAGATCTCACTAATTTATATAACCTTATACTTATTTTTTTCCCATTTGTTTTATGACCAAGCCTCTCATTTCCTGACAGCTCAAGATACACTTACACCCCCACATCTGCAGGGGGCTCACTCCTCCTTTTAGCCTGATGTTTCTCATTCATGCTTAATCAATCATGGTGTGTGGGCAATGACACCCTGCTGCTTCCCTAATGTCTTCTGGCAGGAGGCAGTGCAGAGAGTGTGTGGCTCATGCAGTCACACATATGGCTGTTGCAAATGAGTGACAGAACCCCTTTGCATGTTATAAAAGCCATCAGTGGAGCATACACAAACACAAGCATCAGGACACTCACGTGCTGGAGGCAAGAAAGAGACAGAAGGAGGAGGGAAGAAAAAGTACTGTTTGGACAAGTTTTATCATCTTTCTTCTTTTAAAATATGGTTTTAGATACTAATAAACGGAAAAAAAAACAATGTATTGAAATATGTGGCTGAAATCTTTTGGTTGAACCAAAACGCTATAAACCAGTTTTAAAAGATGAATGTGATTGTGACTGGCCTATTATTTATTTCTGTCCTAATAAAGGACAAAATATTGATGTCTGTCTACATGTTTAAATGTCAATCATTCCGAGGTGTTTTACTACCTTTTGCTCAAGCTATAATATGCACATGGCTCTAGTTAAGATGATTAAATGACCACATGCATCTACATTTTATAATAGCATTCTAGTTTGCCCACTCTGGTCTTTAAACTTAGGATGGAATTTGCTGTTTTTTGCTTATAATCACAAGGAGAGCAGCGAAATTAGAATTGCACCAACAAATTATAGAGGAATTCTAAACGAGATGTATGAAACCTACTTGTATAGTAAATTTGAAATTGAAATCTTGTGAATCACGGCATGTGAACAGATTCAGACTGGTTTGTACAAATATGTTACCAACATTAAGAACCATGTAACATTGTGTATTTTTAGCGCTGCTTTAGCTGTTTCTGCGAGATGTTTAGTTTAGTCATTAGCATTAAAATTTGTGCCTTGGTCTACAAAATATTTTAGATGGCTTAATCCAAAAAGAAACCTTTCTTGTCACACCCAGTATGTATCGGTAAAATAAGTTAGAGAGACCTGGGAGGCATTAAAGACTGGCAGTAGCCCATATGTCCAGTTGAAAGGCCTCCTGGTTTATATTTCATGCTTCTTTGCCGCTGCCACACTCCACATATTTCACCCCCACTCTCTTTTTAATAGCAGTGACAGTGAAGTAGTTTTGGCTCTCAAAGAGTAATCCATCATATGTTCTGACTGCGTCATTAACATGGACAACACTGCTATCCTAATACAAAGGTTGGGTGTTTTAGATTATATTGCCATATGGATAACCAATATAAAAACAGACAAACATTTTTTAAATCTATTATACAGTTGATAGGTCTGTCCAACTTTGGATGTGCAATCTTTTACCAAAATTTAGATGCCTCGTGACTGATGTTCTGCTGGAAGAATGAGATCAAAGCAGGTAATGTTATTCTGGTTTTATTAGAATAACCGCCGAAGCCTCACAGAGTAGTACATAACATAGAGTTATGGTAAAAGTCAAAGTAAGCACACTGTTTCTAAAACAGACACAGTGCAAGCATATACTTTAGGTCTTAGAAAAGCAGATTGGTAAAGTTCAGAGGCCTGTATCAACAGCAAACACTGTAAATGACTTATAAGCAATTTCCTTAGGTCACACCAATGGCTATTCGAACTGATTTTTTTTTACTGATGTCAGATTTGTGGGCAGACAAAATTACCTTAATTAATTAATTAATTAATTAATTAATTTTTTTATCAGTTATTTATAAAAACACTTCTTTCGAATAAGAAGACCCTTCTCACTTCTTGAGCACCGCTTTTGTGTTTTTTCAGATTTTTTGTGAAGTAGAGGCAAGTGACAAAATTGATTTATGTGCCACTGTGATGTGGTTTATGAACATAACTACAACCAGGTGAAGAAGTTATATTTATTGCTAAGTAATAATTAAACATATTGAGACAGAGGTAATTTAAGGTAGTATCAGTAATAGTTTTCTTTTCATAACTTCCCAGAGGACTACAGACAAAAAAATGAGATCTCATTAATTTATCTTTGTGCACCCGTTTTTCTGTTTCTCGGTTCGGGTGTTTTTCGGTTTTCGGTGTTTCTGTGCCAGTGTGATAAATTAGTGTGATAAATCTGATAAATTAGCTGTTCAGTCCAGGTTGTTTGTGTTAATTAGTTCCTCGTTTTGATTGGGTTATGGGGTGCACGTGATAGGATGTGTCTGTGTATTTAGTTACGGTGTCCCTCGTCGTCCGTGCGCGTCTTTTGGTTTTCATGTTACACTTGTCTCTATGTACCTGTGTGTTTGGTTACACCAAAATAAATTCACGTTCCTGCTACCTGCGTGCCTGGCTCCCTTCTGCGTGTTAGAGCGCTGCGGCTCTGCGCTTTATTTGCGCCGCCGCGTTTAGCTCCAGGTAGACAAGTGTGACAAAAAGATGCGCCACTCGTTTGGGGAGTCCAGAGCCCAGGTAGGTGTTTTTTAAATTTTTCTTTGGGGGGGCCGTATAGCCTCGTATTTGCGGCGCGCGCCGACGTGTCTGCGAGTGCGGTGTTATGCGGAGCCCGCCGTCCCGGAGCCGGGGGAGCGGCTCGAATAGCATGATGTCGGAGCATGGCGACTCCGATGAGGAATGGTTGTGGAGGTACGGGTATGAGGAGCTCTGTGCGGAGGATGGCCTTGATCTGATTGAGCTGTCCGATGATGAGGGCCAATCATACCTGTATGGGCACATTCTGCCCATACGCACCCTCCGCAACTCTGAGGAGTTCTGGACTGATGGTCCAGTCCGGTTTGTGAAACCCCCGGTGGCAAGATCCGGACGCAGAGCACGCCGGCGCGGAGGCAAGCTGCAGCGTGCGCACGGCGCAGCTGCGGAGCGCGATACGTGCACTGCAGGGCAGTCACGTGACGCGACCCCGCCGGTCCGCGCCGTGTCTGGGTCGCGCTGTGAGGGGGCGGTACCGGAGCCGCCACTCGAGTGCGTGAGTGTGTTGTGTCCCCCTTCCTCATATGTCTCGTCTGATCAGTCCGTCTCCCCTATGTCAGATATGTTTGTGTCTTTGTCTTTGGGCATTGCGGTGGGGGTGTATGTGTATTGTGTGCAGGAGGATCCCGAGGTGCAAGTACACTCAGCGTGCGCGCCGGCCGAGGTCCACCCAGCGTGCGTGCCCGCTGAGGTCCGCCCAGCGTGCGTGCCCGCCGAGGTCCGCCCAGCGTGCGTGCCCGCCGAGGTCCGCCCAGCGTGCGTGCCCGCCGAGGTCCGTCCAGCGTTCGTGCCCGCCGAGGTCCGCCCAGTGCGAGTGCCCGCCGAGGTCCAGCCAGCGTATGAATCCGCCGAGGCCCCTCCTGCGAGGTCCAGCCAGCGGGCAGTCCTGCCACGGACCCACGAGCCTGCACACCGGTGGTGGTCCCTGCACCGCGCGCCGTCCAGCCCGAAGTCAAGGGGCCGTACGCCGCCCAGCCCGAGCAGCAGGGGCCGCACGCCGCCCAGCCCGAGCGGCAGGGGCCGCACGCCGCCCAGCCCGAGCAGCAGGGGCCGCACGGCGCCCCAGGGGACGCCAGGGGGCATCCGCCTCGCCCCGCAGCCAGGGGGCGTCCACCTCGCCCCGCAGCCTGGGGGCCTCCGCCTCGCCATGCAGCCAGGGGGCGTCCGCCTCGCCACGCAGCCAGGGGGCGTGGTCAACGCCTCGTCCGACGTGGTCGTCCACCGGACCACGCAGCTAAAGGGCGTGGCCCACTCCTCGCCCGACGTGGGCGTCCACCAGACCACGCTACCAGAGGGCGCCTGCCGGACCACGCAGTCAGGACCACTCTTGATCCGCCGAGGGCGTCCACCGGACCACGCAGCCGGAGGGCGTGGCCCACTCCTGATCCGCCGCGGGCGTCCACCTGACCTCTGCAACTCCGCACCTGCAGAGGGCGCCCACCCCGACACCACAGAGGGCGTCCACCGGAAGGCACCTGCCAAGCTCGACTCAGGAAGGGCGGAGGACCCCCCCCGGGACTGTTTTGGGTTTTGGGTGTCTTGGTCGCGTCCCCTCGTTGCGCTACCGTAAGGGCAGGGGTAATGTAACGGGTGCCTAGGGCACCTGTTTTTCTGTTTCTCGGTTCGGGTGTTTTTTGGTTTCGGTGTTTCTGTGTCAGTGTGTTCTGATTAATTAGCTGTTCAGTCCTGGTTGTTTGTGTTAATTAGTTCCTCGTTTTGATTGGGTTATGGGGTGCACGTGATAGGATGTGTCTGTGTATTTAGTTCCGGTGTCCTTCGTCGTCCGTGCGCGTCTTTCGGTTTTCATGTTGCACTTGTCTCTATGTACCTGTGTGTTTGGTGGTGTTAAACCAAAATAAATTCACGTTCCTGCTACCTGCGTGCCTGGCTCCCTTCTGCGCGTTAGAGCGCTGCGGCTCTGCGCTTTATTTGCGCAGCCGCGTTTAGCTCCAGGTAGACAAGTGTGACACTTTCCAATGACCAGGTTTATGTGAAATCTTTGCCGCTACTTCTTCGTGTCTGGTAGCAACAGTTCATACATCCTTTGACACACTCTTTCTTGTGTGATATAGGGGTCTTGCAATTTTGCCAGGAGACCAGTTTCAGAGGTAGGCAGCAGAACAAGCAGTTTTACCCCTGCATTTAAGCTCCTGATCTTTTTCCACTTTATAGTAACATTACTTTTACTTGAGCTGTGCCTTAAGTTATATTCTTCTTCACCATGTCAGTCATCTTGCTTATCTTTCTTTTTATTTTTAGGACATTTGTTCAGATATTCAGCCTCACAGGACCTCAAGTGGTCCTCTGAATTGAACATAACTCTATGTTATGTTTAGCCTTAGAAATATCTGAATGCATAAGTCAACCAATTAGTGCTATTAATTAGCTGAGTGGAGAAAACTAGTTGGAATTCTGAAAGAGTGGTGCACAGCTCAACGTCTGTATTGCCTGGCTGTCACTCTTCCGAGAGTGTTTAGTGTCAGAGTCTGGACAACTATTCCTGTGATATTGAGGCTGGCTAAACTGGTCTCATACATCTTCTCTAATATTGCCTTACTCTGATGGCTTACACTGAATCAACAGAATCAGCCACAGATGCATAGTCGGGACAGTAGCTGCTGATAACCAGCCTCAAGCAAACTTCTAAATTATCATCAATCATTAAGAGATAAACTAAGAGAGTTATTTAATTACTTATATACTTTTTGCCTACTTATTAGGGGTGTAACAGTATGTTGTATTTGTCAGAAACATTTTAGTAAGGGCCACACGTTTCGGTATGTGCAGTCGCATAGAGAACACAATGGTACAGGTACATCCTATTAATGAGTGAAGACCAAACAGAAAGAGGAACTAAAATTAAGAGGTAAGTTTTACACCTGAGCTGAGTTGCAATTTGCACCTTAGCTGTACACACTTTTATGCATGCCATGCTAATTGTAGCTCAGTTTAGAGGCGGGGCATAGAAACTATACACATAAATTACATATACTGTTTCAGTCAGATCAACCATGTTGAAAGATTTTGGGTTCCTGTGATTTACAACACTGGAGTGAGTGTGGGTGAATCAAACACTCATAGTGTGTCTGCATTGTGCAGCAGTTGTCAGGTATGTTTTTGGAACCATTTCCAATGTGCTAACGCATATTTAGTGGAATCATATTCACTTGTACCGATAACCACATCTTATATAAAACCAGCTTGATTAATCTCTGCTACTTTTAAAGACTAATTTGACTAATCTTATGATTTTTTTCAGGAGTGAATGTGTGCGCGTGAATGTGAATTTGCTTGATTTGCCAGGAATAGCAAGCCCTGTCAACAGACATAAACATTACTGAGCATATTTGGGGTAAGATGAGGGAGCAGGCTTGGAAGATAAAATAAAATAATCTTGAACTTCAGGAGTCCTGCAATACTGCATTCTTTGTCATACCATAATATTAATAATTTTTTTCAAGGCACCATGACTTCATGTTCTAGGGTTATTGTAGCATGTTTGTGTATTTAAAATAAAATATATTAGAAATGTCAACATTATCTTTGTATATGATAAGAAAAAAAATCTCCTGTTTATACAACTTGTAAACCCACAAGACTTTTGTCAGGGATTGTAAAGTTTAAAAGTCATTGAGGCCTTGCAAAGGCCAAACAGCATTCTCTGAAATTTAATCCTAACAGTATACAAAAAGAGTTTCCATGTTTGCCACATATTCCTGGGTTCTTCGGTTTCACCTTAAACCATGGACTAAAGGTGACTTGACATCTCTAAATTGCCCCTGTATAGTTTGTGTGTCTGTGTGAGTGAGGTGTGAGTGGGTGCCCAGCGATTGATTGGCGCACTGCCCAGCATCTATTTTTCACTGACATGGGCATAAGGACAGGACTAAATGAAAGAAAATGAGATGACATGAGAATTAAAATAACTATGTGCCTGAAAGTAATAATGACCGGAAGAAAGATTACAGTGTGCTAAATGTAAATTGTAAAAGGTATGTTGAGGTAAGTTGGGTGGCACGGTGGCTTAGTGGTTAGTTCACCTCTCAGCGCTAGGGATAATGGGGGGTAATGGGGGGAGGATCCGGGAATACCTCTCTGAAATAAGTCTTTGCAACTTGTAGTATGCTTGTATCCAATAGTTTAATAATTTTACCTGACTGTTTAACACTGATGTGAATTCAACTCAACTCAACTCAACTCAACTCAACTCTAAAAATCACTTTAAATTTAATTTAAAAATTACTTTAAAAACAACAGCAGCTGCAACAAAGTGCTGTTACCTTTTACATATGAAATTGTAGTATTGGGGCATTAAGAGACAAAACTTTTAACAGTTAAAACTGTTAAAAGTTATTTACATTAAAATTAGCCTCCTATAAAACAGGTGAGTGTGCGTGAGCTGCCTTGCCTTTGTGGAACTTGTCATTGTTGTAAGAGCAGCACATGTGAGTTTGCACATAAAATGCTATAAGATTTAGGTTTAAGATGGAACTTGCTCCATTAAACAAGTGATGAACAGGGAAAGTAGAATAATTGATGCTAAAGGCCTTCCTTAAAGACTTAGCATGTTTGAAATGCCACTCTAGTACAGATAAATTGCTCTATGTAGTGTTTAAATTCATAACAGTAAATTTGTGATTAAAATAACTTGATAATGTAAACAATAATGTGCCATTTAGCCCATAACGTATGCATACTAATTGGCTTGCAACTAACTAATGCAACTAACTGTTGTGCGCAAAATAGTTTTATTAACTTATTAACTTAATATTTATTCACTTTATTAAAAATGCATCTGTACCAGCAAATGCTTAATTCGCCCACTATAATGTAGCTCTCAGCGCAAAAAACGCACACTATAGCCAAGGAGTTTATACTGCTATTGATTTGGATTCATCCATTTTAGATAAAGCATTACCTAGCAAGCTAAAGATAAAGATTATTTCTTTAACAATAATCAAACTGTCACGCTAGTCTACCTCGGGATAAAGCGGCTGCGCATAGGAAGCGCAGAGCCGCTGCGTTTTAACGCGCTGAAGGGAGCCAGGCACGCAGGTAGCAGAAGAACGAGTTTATTTAAAGGTGCAGTAACACCAAAAACATGAGGTACGAACAGACTAGTGACATATAACAACGACCAGCCCCGAGGACGAGAAACAACGGAAATAAATACAAAATGACACCAGACCATGTGCACAAAACAAACCAATGACAAGACAGGGTTAATTAACTAACTGATGACAAATGAACGTTAATTAACTCACTCTAACAAAAGGAAACACAGAACAGGTGACAGGTGCCCTAGGCACCTGTTACACAAACAAATAATCAAAAAAAAAAATGCAAGGACATACATTAATGGGTTGGCTGAGCTACCACACTCCAGCAGGCTGGCTGGGCTGCCTCTTTTAGGTAGGTAGGTAGGATTTCACGCCATGTCAGCATCTAGGCAGGATAGGTAGGATTTGGTATTTTCATCATGGTGTTATAAGCAGTTTATTTGGAGGTTTTTTTTCGGTAAGTGTTTTTAGGTTTGTCAAAACGTTAATCATATTTGAGTTTGTTGGATTGTTAAATATTTTGTGTATATTTGAGCCTAGATTTGTATTCTTTCCTTCATTTTGGAAGGTAGTGCATTCTATTTGTATGTGTTTTATTGTTAGTAGAGTGTTACATGCCCTGCACATTGGGGCAAGATTTCCTTTTAGAAGATAAGAGTGCATCAGATGGATGTGTCCTATTCAGAATCTATTGTAATTGTTTGCTCTACTCGTTTTTGGATGCTGGTGGTAGTTTTTCCATTTATGATTAGTGTTTACTTTGGGTACTTTGTTTTTTTTGAAGAGGTCCAATTGCTTTTGCCATTTCTTTTGAATGTATTTGTTGATGCTGGACTTGATGTAATCAGCTGGGGTTTGTTGGGTTGTTATTTCACCATTTATGTTATTGCCATTTTGTCAGCATGTTCATTTACTTTGATCCCACAATGTCCTGGTACCCAGATGAACTTATGTCTATGTGTAGATTTTGGAGGTGGCACGTTTCTTCCAAGATTCCTGTTGTTATTATTGGTTGAGAGAATTTCATTGATGTTATTGCATCTAGGCTATACATTGAATCTCTACAAATGAGTGCATTTTGGATGTAAATATGTTATATTAGTCGTAATACCTTTTGGATGGCTTTTGCTTCTGCTGTGATGATGTTTGCAGGAAGACGTACTCATTTCAATATTTGTTTGCTTATTATTGTTGCTGTTAATTTAACATCAGTTTTCTGATCCAATGTAGATTGTGTTATGGAGTGGAAGGTAGCTTAATGTTTCTGCATGGTGTTGATAGTACATTGTGGGGTTGGTCTTTTGTTTAGTATGTATTTTCCCAGTATTATTTCCATGATTTTATGGGGTTATGAAATATAGAGTTATGGATGCTTCTTTTAAAGTGGATGTTTTCCTAAGTCCTCAGGTTGAGTCATGGTTTAGCTTTAAAAAGTGCTGAGTATTTGGAGTACAGTACTGTTTGGTAGGCTATTTGTCGATTTTTAACCCTGTTCTCATGCCTATATCGGTAGCCTTGCTACTTGGTTATAAGTGTTAAATTCAGAGCTATTGGTCATGGTGGTCTGCGGAGGTTTTGTTGATTTATATATAATTTATTTTCTTTTTATTGTTTATTTTTATTACTACATGTCCATACCACCTTAGTCATTTGTGCTGAGATGGGAAAGATTTGGCGTCAACCATATTTGAGGTACTGTGACCCCACCAGTATGGCAGAAACAGCTTATTTATCTGCCCAGAGAAAGAAAGTGTTCAAAAATCTCTTGCTCCACGGTGTGTATACACGCAGTGTATAAAGGTGTATAAGGTCTTGATATATGTCTACTTTAGACAAAGGAAATAAGATATCAGGAAATAAAATATCAGCCTATGAAGAGTAGAGAAAACCCTGATGAAATTATTAGAATTTGAAAGGCAGACTATGGGTGTACTAAATACTATATATAGTGAAAACAGCATTTTTTTTTACCGTAAGCAGAGGGAAAATGAGTCCTTGTTTGAGTTTTCTCATGCCCTAATGGAGCTCATGGACAGAGTGATGCAATATAAGGATGATGCTCTTTTAAATGTTGATGAAGTTTTAAGATATCAGTTCTGTGAAAATGTTAGGGAACATGCCTTGAGTCAAGAGTTTAAATGACTGGTGCGGCCTAATGGGGTTCTGTCTTGAGGCCATTAGGTGAATGGATGAGGGCCAGCCAGGTTGCGATAATGATCAGCAGTTGGTGCCACATAGTAGGGCAGTGTGGTTTGTTCCACAGTGCGAACTTGCGGTTGCCCAAAATTCTGAACTAGCCAAATAAAAGGAGATGAGACAGCAAGCTCAGCTTGATATGGTGATCAAATGTAGTTACCTATTTGTATCAGGTGTGATGGGCCAGGCCATATTGTCTGTTATTGCCAGGCAGCCCCTTCTGGAATTCACTGAGCAAACCTGGCTAGACCTCATAACAGTCCAACGATCCAGCCAGAAAACTTGATTATCCTAGGGTGCAGAGTCACACACTGAGATTAGGACCCACTAACTGGCCCCTGTATAGTCAGCTTGTCAGAATTTGTCAAGTATTATGTGTGCAAATGGGTGGGGTGACAGTTCCTTGCTTAAGTGATATGGGATTGATGATTACCACTAGTACCAAGAGTTTTTTTTACTGAACAGTTTACACACCTGCAGAAGAAGGATTATAATAATGGTAAGGCCTTAAAGTAGCAAATGGGCTAGATATCTTCTATATTGGTCTTGAACTTGATGTAGTGGTTCTGGGGCAGTGTATTCCAGGAAGGGGGGTGGTAGTTCAGGATCCTGTAGATATTGCGTTATACTTGGGCCATGTGGTTTCGGCAGACGTGGTGGCTACTGACCACTCTAAAATTAAAGTAGTGAAGGATTAGAAACATCCACATCATCTGGCGGAACTCTGTTAATTCCTGGGCTTCGCCAGTTATTACTGACGTTTTGTGGAGTGTTTTTCTAAGCTTGCCGCACTTTTGCACCATCTAGTTTGAAAGCGTAATGGGCCCCGACAGAAAGGGAAAACCCCTAAGATCCCCCTGACTATAGCATGTGGTAAGGATTGTGAACAGGCTTTTCAGCTTTTGAAGGAGAATCTTATCTCTGCTCCAGTCCTGGCATATGCTGATTTTACTAAACCACTCATTCTTGAAGTGGAAGCTTGCCATGGGTGTCTTGGAGCCGTGTTGTCGCAGGAACAGCACGGTAGAGTATGTGCAGTTGCTTCTGATAGAAGAGGGCTAAGGCCCACCAAGCGAAACATTTATACAATTATAGCTCTTTGAAGATGGACTTGCAGGCCATCAAATAGGCTGTGACAGAGAAATTTAGAGAATATTTGCTGGGTAATCACTTTACAGTTTTTACCGATAATATACACGTTGAGCCACTTGCAGACAGCTAAGCTAGGGGCAGTGGAGCAGCGCTGGGTATCCCAACTGGCGTCTTGTAATTTTACTATTAAGTATCACCCCGGAGAGTACAATCAAAATGCAAAACGCCTAGTCTCGAGAGTACATGGAGCAGGTTGCGGTAGGGACAAAAATCCCACTACAATTACCGTTGGCCTTCTGGATTGGGAAATCAAGTGTGGTGAGATAGTTGCATTTCCAGGGCGCTTACCTCAAGATCTTACTGCAAAGGGCCAACCAAGCAATTGATTCGGTGGTGAAATTCTATTGTGAATGGCGACATCCCAAAACAGGAGAACGGGAAAATTTGTCCAATGGCAGTGGGTAGGCTGGTGAGAGGGGTTGTTATATCGTTCAGTCCATCCTTTCAGTGGGGGTCCCAAATATTTTCAACTGCTCCTTTCTTGGTGTCTTCAAGATCAGGTCTTGCATAGTGTCCATAATTGTCATGGATACCAGGGTATAGAGCGAACTCTTCAGCTGCTTCAGAGCAGGTGTTTTTGGCCCAATATGGCCCAAGATGTAGAACAAGGGTGCCATCAGTGTCAGAAAGTGTTGGGAAAGGCAGTTTTTCCATTTGTTTAATATCTGTACATGGCTGTTCTACACTGTTGTTGCTGCCCGGCCGCTCAAGGAGGATGAGTCCCCTACTGAGTCTTGGTCCTCCCAAGGTTTCTTCCTTAAATAACAACATAAAAGGGAGTTTTTTCTTGCCACTGTCGCTTCGGCTTGCTCTTTGGGGGTTTAAAGGCTTTTCATTCTGTAAAGCTGCTTTGTGACAATGTACTGTTGTAAAAAGCGCTATATAAATAAATTACTTGACTTGACTTGACTTGGCAGTTCAACCAAACGTTCATCCATATTGGGGTACACTGCAAGCTGCAGGGGAATTTTTAGGTTTAGAAACATCAGAGGCTTTATCCCAAAATCCCTTATTCCACCACTGTCCTCTTTAAAAATTGCCCATTCATGAGTGTATTTATCCATTATTCCAACTGTTGTTACATTCATTTTATTTGATCATTCATTAGTTATATTGGATACAATTAAATAACATATGAACTATGTCTGTCAGCAGTGGATAGCACATTCAGTTCTAATAAATGATGACAATTTTTGAATAAACGAACCTGAATTTCTAGCCAACATACAGTTATTACGGTAACTTTACTCCCGATACTGGCAAAAAAAAAAACGGTCTCCTTCACACACACACAGAGGACGCTGCTCTCATTTGATCCGGGGCTACTGACAAAATATCTGGGGCTATAGCCCCGAAAGCCCAGGTCTAACGACGCGCCTGGTAAGCTGTACAGCCAAATTATATCTTGGCCATTGATTTTTTTTGGTCAGTTTTAACAAATACACTCAGGGTTTCCCTACAAAGGATCAGAGAGCAAGTACTACGGCCCAGACACTTTTACAACAGTTTTAATGTTTTGGTCCTCCAATTTGTATTCATTCAGATCAATGTCAAAATTTCGAGAGCACTGTAATTCAGCAGTTGTGAAAGGTTTATGGATTTAAGAAGAGTAGAATCGCCCCATATCGGCCACAAGGAAATGAACAATGTGAATGCTTTAACTGCATGTTATATGACTTAAGAATAAGAAGTCCCAATAAGAAGTCCCAGCATTAAGAATGCTCCCAGTGGACCAGAAGAAGCACTGGCCACACAACCTACCCCAATTGATTTTTGCACATAATACCACTCCCCATCAGACTACTGGGCAGACCCTTTATTTTTATATAGGTGTCATCCCGTTGGGATTTTTGTCACGTGGTGTTTGTTTATGTCTGGTCTCCACGCCCCCGTAATTCCACGCACCTGGGTTCCCCATCACCACGCCCTATATAAGCACCTCACTCCCGTTCCTCCA
This sequence comes from Corydoras sp. C115, assembly GCA_019802505.1. Taxonomy (NCBI): domain Eukaryota; kingdom Metazoa; phylum Chordata; class Actinopteri; order Siluriformes; family Callichthyidae; genus Corydoras; species Corydoras sp. C115. The sequence goes on from JAFMOC010000003.1 coordinate 9,731,498, forward strand.
CGCCAGATAGTCTTGTGCCCACGAACCCCTAAGCCTTGACTCGTCTATCTCCCACGCCTTGATCACGCCTTGCCTTACCTTTCCTCGCCTCGTCTCGCCTTGCCCAGCCCATGCCTCGTCTGGTCTAGTCTCCCTGGTGTGTTTTGTGTCCGCTCTCGTCTGTGTTTGTGTTTCTGTGTGCAGCGCTCCAGCCGCGATCAAGCCGCCTACCACTAGGGCGTTTGGATTGGGACGTGTCCCGAGCGTGACGTCAGAACCCGGACGTGCGCCCCCTCACAGCGATGCTCCCCCGGGCTGCACGAATACCTCGTCCACGCCGCTATTTGCCATTACACAAACTGTCAATAATAAACCTGGTTTCTGCATTCCATTCTCTGCTTCAGACTGGTCACTCCGAGTAGTGGATCCAACCACGTATCGGCCACCCGGCCTTAACATTACTATCTGGCCACTATGGATCCCTCGGAGCGACACACCTCTGGGGCGGAGCCAGGACCACCTCCATCCACCGAGCAAACGGACTCACGCCTCGACATGCTCTACAGCCGCCAGGGAGAACTGGCGGACATGGTCAGCAGTCTGGCACTCCAAAGTTCACTGCCAGAACTGGGGAGCCCGATCGGTAGCAGAGTTTGTCGTGGAATTTCAGACGCTCGCCGCGGTGTCGGGCTGATGTGAGCGCTCACTGCGAAGCGTGTTCCGACACGCTCTGCACGAATGAGCGCCGGCTTGAACGCCTATGCCGGGATTCTGCCCGGCACACCACCTCATCAGGCCTCCATGTCCTTCCTGGGATTCATCGTCTTCCCTGGGGCTATCCGACCTGACCCTGCGAAGATCCACGCCATCACGGAGTGGCCGTCCCCACTTCCAGGATGGAGCTACAAAGGTTTCTGGGGTTCGCGAATTTCTACAGGCGCTTCGTCAGGGGTTACAGTAACATCACCGCACCCCTGACTGCACTCACGTCCACCAAGGAGTGCTTTCGCTGGACCCCAGAAGCCCAACAGGCCATGGACCTCCTGAAGGACTTATTCACCGCTGCTCCCATCCTGGTACAGCCGGACCCCGCCAAACAGTTTATTGTGGAGGTCGACGCCTCGGGCGCAGGAGTCGGGGAAGTCCTCTCCCAAAAGTCTATGGAGGGCCACCTTCACCCCTGCGCATTCTTCTCCAAAAAACTCTCAGCGGCCGAGAGGAATTACGACGTGGGGAACCGCGAGCTTGACCGCTGGAGGAGTGGCGCCACTGGCTAGAAGGAGCAGAGCAGCCATTCGTAGTTCGGACCGACCATAAGAACTTGGCTGAACTCACGCCAGGCACGTTGGGCCCTGTTCTTTAGTCGGTTCAACTTCTCCCTCACCTACCGACCAGGAACCCACAACACCAAGTTGGACGCCCTGTCAAGGCTCTTCCCGGAGGAGGAGGAAGAGGTAAATGCACCGCACGACACCATTCTGCCATCAAAATGCTTCCTTGCAGGTGTCTCTTGGGAGGTGCGGAACGTTATCAAGCGCGAGCTGGCCAAGGACCCGGATCCAGGGGAGGGACCACTGGATCGTACCTTTGTACCCACCTCCGCTCACCCCAGCCGTTCTAAAGTGGGGTCACGAGTCCCGCTGGGCTTGTCACCCTGGGGCCGCCCGGACGAAAGGGATACTCAGACGGCGGTTCTGGTGGCCAACGCTGTCCACCAACGTGAAACAGTTCATCCTCGCCTGCACGGTCTGTGCACGGAACAAGGCGTCCCACCAACAACCCTCCGGCCTGCTCCTGCCGCTCTCTATACCTGGGCGCCCCTGGTCCCACATTGCCCTGGATTTCATCACAGGTCTGCCGGAGTCCAAGGGTAACACAGTTATTGTCACCATCATTGACAGATTCTCCAAAATGATACGCCTTGTGGCCCTGTCTAGGCTCCCATCGGCACTGGAAACCGCCAAGCTGTTATTTGACCAAGTATTCTGGATCTTCAGCATCCCCATGGACATCGTATCGGACCGGGGACCGCAATTCATATCTCAGGTGGCTCAACACCTCCGTCGATGCCGTAAGACCTGGAAAAACACCCTCATAGCCCTCCGCCAAGCCACAGCCACCCTTTCCGCCAACCGCCAGCGCCGCCAGGCCCCTGCCTACAAGATCGGGCAGCTGGTCTGGCTTTCTACCAGGAACATACCTCTCAAGACAGAGTCCAAGAAACTGTCCCCCCGGTTCATCGGCCCATACCCCATTTCCAAGATCATCAACCCGGCAGCCATCCGTCTCCAGTTACCGCACCTTATGCGCATCCACCCCACCTTCCACATCTCAAGCCTGTCACCCACTCCCCTCTCAACCCCACCCCCCGTGACGCACCAGCCATCTGCCTCATTGACGGCCAGCCAGCCTTCACAGTCGGCAAACTCTTGGACTCCCGCCGCCGGGGCAGAGGGGTACAGTTCCTGGTAGACTGGAAAAGGTGCGGCCAGGAGGAGCACTCCTGGGTCATCATAGACCCCTCCCTCATCCAGGATGTCCACAAGAGGTTCCCCTACAAGCCCTTTAGGACGCCAGGAGGCACCCATTGAGGGGGGGGGGTGATGTTGGGATTTTTGTCACGTGGTGTTTGTTTATGTCTGGTCTCCACGCCCCCGTAATTCCACGCACCTGGGTTCCCCAGCACCACGCCCTATATAAGCACCTCACTCCCGTTCCTCCACGCCAGATAGTCTTGTGCCTACGAACCCCTAAGGATTGACTCGTCTAGCTCCCACGCCTCGACCACGTCTTGCCTTACCTTGCCTCGCCTTGCCCAGTACACGCCTCATCTCGTCTCGCCTCTGGATCCCCTGGTGTGTTTTGTGTCCGCTATTGTCTGTGTTTGTGTTTCTGTGTGCAGCGCTCCATCCGCGATCAAACCGCCTACTAGTTAAGTCAAGTTATTTATTTATATAGCGCTTTTTACAACAGTACATTGTCACAAAGCAGCTTTACACAATGAAAAGCCTTTAAAACCCCAAAGAGCAAGCCGAAGCGACAGTGGCAAGAAAAAACTCCCTTTTATGTTGTTATTTAAGGAAGAAACCTTGGCAGGATAAAGACTCAGTGGGGGACTCATCCTCCTTGAGCGGCCAGGCAGCAACAACAATGTAGGACAGCTATGTACAGATATTAAACAAATGGAAATCTAACAACTGGAAAACTATATGTGAGTCCCTAATGGACTCATTAGGGGGCGTCCTGCAGGACCGCTTTGTCAGGTTCCATCCAGTATTCGTCAGCAGAGCCATGGATGAAGATCTCCAGGAAGCCGGGGGACACCTCAAAAGAAACAGACAAGGCAGTTAGAGCTAATAATAAAGCATGGCATTTAATTAATAAGTAATTTAAATGACACAGTGCAGCATGTGACTCCGGCATCACTGACTAGGGCAGCATAACTAAAAGAGGCAGATACTGCAGACTCTACATAGTTGAGATGGCGCCCCGGAACAGCATCATTTCAGCGCCACACCCCCCCATTAATGATGAGGTGGGTAAAGAGGTGAAACGCCAGCATACACTGATCACAGATTACCCCCCAACACAGCCAAGCCTGAGATCTACATCTTTATCTACAGGGGATTAATTAAACGCAAGATTAAATAAATGTGTTTTTAATTTATTTTTAAAGATTAATAGTGAACAGAATCACGAACAGTAACTGGAAGGCTATTCCAAAGTTGAGGAGCCTTGTGGGAGAACGCTCTTCCACCAGCAGTAACTTTATTTATTCTAGGAGCTAAGAGTAAACCAGCACCTTGAGATCGGAGCTCACGTGTTGGCTTGTATGATTGAATCAGCTCACTCAGATACTGTGGAGCCTGATTATGTAGAATTGTATATGTTATCAATAACATTTTGTACTCGATACGAAACTTAACTGGTAGCCAGTGCAAGTTTGATAACACAGGACTGATATGATCAAACTTTCTGGTTTTAGTTAAAAATCTAGCTGCAGCATTTTGCACAAGTTGTAATTTATGTAATGATTTATTAGTACATCCTGTCAGAAGTCTGTTCCATGTTTACGAATAATTGATCCCAATGGAAGCATATATAATGCAAATAGGAGTGAACCCAGAACTGATCCTTGTGGGACACCATATTTAACTTTAGCAAGATTAGGTTGTTAACACAGGTGAATTGATATCGATCTGTCAGGTAGGATTTAAACCACTGGAGTGCAGATCCTGTAACGCCCACAGTGTTTTCTAATCTATGAACTAAGATTAAGCTGTCCCCGTGCTATGATGAGACCTTTGTAAATTTAAGAGACAAGCTTCTTTTTAATATGGGGGTTTAAAACAGTGATTTTTCAATTTTTTTCTGGAAAAAGGGCCCCCCCCATGGAAAGAAAAAAAATTTTTGGCCCCCCCCCCCCCCCACAAACACACACAACTCCCCCCCCCCATACATGGGGCCAAAAAAGGGATGAAAAAGTATTTTTACACGCCCACTGTAGTATGATTTGTCTATAAATTTTTTTAAGTACCCCTCTT